>JAJIBD010009503.1:0-71792 GCA_021461705.1 Cryptotis parvus | reverse complement strand
TATTTGATATGCCAAAAACAGTAATAGTAATGAAACTCATTCTGGTGCCTGCTTGAGCAAATTGATAAACAATGGAAGATAAGTGACAAGTGACAATATGCGCCAGTATCTGGCTTGAGACTATATTATATAGTTGTTTTGATTTGCATTTCCATAATCATAAGTGATGCAACTTTCATATATATCTTTGGCCCTCCAAATTTCTACTAGTAAATTTCTGTATATTTCTTTTCTCTGTTTTTTGATGGGGATAGTTGTGCATTTCTTATAAACTTCAATCAGTGATAAATAAATACTGAATAATAACCTTTTATTAGATGAGCGGTGAGTATTTCCTCCCACCCTGTGGGGTGTCTTTGTGTTTTATTCATCCATTTCTTGGTCATTTTTTCCTAATCAATTGCAGTTTTAGAGTATGTCTGTATTCCAGTAATGCAGTTTTGATTACAAGATATTTATTATAGAATTTAAAGTCATAAAAGAAAACACTCCACTTTTTCTTCTCAGGACTCTTTTGGCAACCTGAGAATTTTTTATAACATTATATAAATTTTATTTATATGAAGTATTTGTTCCATGTATCTCCATGAACCTACTTTGTTCCAAGTATTTGTTTCCTGCCTCTTGAGGTATTGCAGGTGTGGCTGTGGTACCTGGCTGCATCAGCAGGTGCCAAAAACAGTAACAATAGTGGACCTCAATCCCAATGTATGGGGACATTACTGGCGCCCGCTCAAGCAAATCAATGAATAATGGGAAGACAAGTGACAAGTGACCCAAAAAGTGTCATGGGAATTTTTATAGGACCTAAAATAACACTTAAAACTATTTAGGGTAGGTTTTGCCATTTTAACAAACTTTCTATCTATGGGACAGGAATATATTTCCACTTACTATGTCTTCTTTGATAATTATTTATAGTTTTATTTGTATGTCTTCTACTCTTTTAGTTAAATAAATTCCAAGGTAGTTTATTATTGAAAGTACAATTATGAATGGAATTTTTATAACTCTCTTTCCTTCATAGTTTGCATATAGACCTGGAGTGGATTTCTGCCCACTTATTTGGTACCTTGCCACCCTATCGTTAAAGGTTTATTGTTCCTAAGAACATCTTGAGTACGCTTTAATGTCTTCCATGTGCAATATGTTATTGGTGAGCAATGTTAGTTTGATTATGCCAAATAATAGTAGTAAGCATGTACATCTAGTCTGCAAACATTTTAGAGGAAATTCTTTTAGTTTGTCTTTGTAAGTATGAGAGCTGTGGGTTTGAATTATATATCCTTCACAATATATAGAAGTTTGTACTACCAGCATTTTATTCAAATGTATGTTTTAGTACTATAAATGGAAGTTGAAATCTGTCAAATGTTTTTAATGCATCTTAACTGATACATCTTATTTTTATGAAGCTTATTTGATTTTTTAAAAAACATTTTTTTTATTATGCCACCATGAGACTCACAGCACGGGACAGAACTGCTACTGGCTCTCCCTGTGCCCAGCCACTCACGAGGTGCCCGGGAGTGATGGCAGGTACTAGCCCTGGCCCTCCACCCCAGCAGAGCCTTACAACAAGCCAGATGACTCCCCCACTCTATGAGAGCCTTCATTTTCCACATCCGGACTTCCCTCTCATCAGAACTCCACCCAGCAGACCAGCCTATCACAGCCTGGCTCATCGAGATCCAACCTGCAGCAGTCTTTTTTAAATCCGGCCCAGGTATGCTGATCCAGAGACTCACAGACATGGGGCAGAACTGCTACTGGCTCTCCCTGTGCCCAGCCGCTCACGAGGCACCCGGGAGGGATGGCAGTTTTTAGTCCTGGTCCGCCACCTCAGCAGAGTCTCACAAAAGTCAGACGACCCCCCACTCCATGAGGGCCTCCATTTTCCACATCGGGACTTCCCCTCGTCAGAACTCTACCCAGCAGACCAGCCTATCACAGCCTGGCTAGCGCACCGCTTAGCGGCCTGCGTTCATCAATAAATGCTGGATTTAGAGGTGACTACAAGAGTATGCCACCAGCACGGCAGAACCTGGCAAGCTACCCTTGTCATATTTGATATGCCAAATACCAGAAACAGTTATAGAACTCATTCCCATGACCTGATGGAATTGTTTGAGCCTCTTTATGTTCCTGGAGCAAGCAGATGCCCTTGGGCTCTACTAGTATAAGACAGGACATATGGAGATGTTACTGGTGCCCGCTCGAGCAAATCGATGATGAACGGGAAGACAGTGATACAGTGATACAGTGATACCACCATGACATCATGAGATATACAATTACAAAGATGTAAGTGTTTAGGTTTCAGTCATACAGTGTTCCAGCACCCACCCCTCCACTAGTGCCCATTTCCCACCACCAATGTCACCAATTCCCTCCCTCCTCCCCCAGCCTGCCTCTATGGCAGACACTTTATCTCTTTTATCTTTCTCTCTCTTTCTCTTTCTCTCTCTCTCTCTTCTCTCTCTCTCTTCTCTTATACATTGTGGCTTGCCAGTGGGAATGCCGACTGATCCTGCCCTTTTTGGAAAAAATATGGACATTCGTCTCATTAACATTTTTGATATTTTTATACACTCCCTCAACTGTTTTCTATTCTCTCAGGACATTTCACACTAGCTACCCATGGTGTATTCAATATGCCAAACACAGTAACAATAATGGACCTTGTTCCTCATTCCTGACAAATGGAGACATTACTGGTGCCGGCTTGTGCAAATCAATGAACAATGGGAAGACAAGTGACAAGTATCCTTAGTTCTATTATTAATATCCAGTAAACAGTAATCATATTTCATTTCCATTATGGAAAATTGATATCCTTATATTTCACAAATACATAAAGATTACTCAATGCTTTTATTTTATTTTAGACTTATTTTGTTGCACATAGTTTACTTAAGATCCTTTTTAATTACCACTTTTTTGTCTCTTTAGCTGATTAATAATAATCCATTGTGTAAGTGAATACACATTTAATCATGCATTAAAAGATACTTTGGTGTTTCCATAATTTAGTTGCAATCAGCACTGCAATGTCTGGGTTAATATATATGCATTCTTTGAGTAATTTTACAATGTGGGATTAATAGATCATACAATAGCTATATTTGCTGATTAAGGAAGCTTCACAGTGTCTAAAAAATGGTTAATACAATTTACATGTCCACCAACAGTGCATGATGTTTCCTTTTATTCTGTACTGCTTTCAACGCTGTTTTTCATGTTAGCAATTACACAGGTGTAGGGCAATATTGTATAGGTGTTTTAATTTGTAATTCCAGTTTGATCAATAATTAGTATCATTGATCAAATTAGTATTTTTCCATGCCTTTGGTCACTTTTCAGTCCTCTCTTTAGAGTATTAAAATATTTTCCATATTTTAATTGAGTTGTTTATTTTTTAATTAAGTTGGGTTTATATATATATGTATATATATGTCATTAATCCCTTATCAGATATGTAATATCCTCAGTTCCCATCCTCCCAATAGACTCATTTTTCTTTTGCTCATAATTTGCTTCTCTCTATGAACGCTTTTTTTATTTACTGGGTGCTAATTGGTTTACCTTTGGTTCATTTCTCCTGCTGCCTGGGCCCAGATGTACTGTTAAGTCTCTAAATACATCTTAGCTGTCATGTTTCCAGAGATATTTCTACCAGTGATACCATGGCAATCCATTTTATATTTAATCCATGAAAAATTCTATGTGCTTCATTGTTTTAACTCTTACACTTAGGAATTTTTCTACAAGTTTAAATAATTTTAATAGGGATTGGACCCCAAAGCATTGCTAAGTGGACCCAGTAATCACCTCAGTGATAGTCAGGTTAAAATATTAATACTTGCATACTTGGGTCTAGCAATATATGCTCTGAAAGTTCTGTGGTGCTGACAGCCACCAGGGCAACCTAAGTGCTGCTTGTGTTTTCTAGACCTATAGCTTATAGTAGCTGGGATTACAAGATGTAAAAGGTTAAAGGTGAGGCTTTTACTGTGCAAAGCATGTTTCACATGTTAGTGGGCACTACCATAACTGGCCCTAGGTTTTGCAGTTTAATGCCATTTGCATTGCCTTAAGGCTCTTGTGCAAATCACAATAGGAGTCAGGGAGGCAGGAACGAATAAGGCAGTTTTTGATTTTAATAATTCTTGAGATATTGTTATAATCTGAATTATGAATCCAATACTCTCTAGTTCAGTCATTCTTCCTCTTATCCCCCACAAGCCCTCTTCATGGGACTAGAAATATACCATGAGGAAGCAAGCCTGGTTAAGTTGGAACCACCCCTTGGAATCAACTCTGTAAAGATTAAAGGAGGGGGTCATGCTGACTTGCCTCAAATACGTAAACATGATCACTTGATCACTTGAATCCCCTTATTCATTGATTTGCTCGAGCGGACACCAGTAACATTTCCATTGGACCCTATCACGTGCCAATGTAGCCCAATAGCATCTGGTTGATTCAGGAATATGAAGAGCCTCAAACCGTTCCTTCAGGGTCTTGACAAGGAAGTCTGACCATCTTGTAGGTGGGCGGCCACGTGATCTTTTGACATCTCGTGGGATCCAGTCGGTAATGGCTCTAGTCCAGCGGTTGTCTCCAAATCACATTACATGTCCAGCCCATCTGATTTTCGATGCCTTGGCAAACGAGACAGCGTCCCTGATTCTGGAATAGCGATGGAGGTCAGAACTCTGGATTCCTTCTCTCACTTGAGTGAGGCGTGATATTCCAAGCATAGCTCTTTCGATTCCTCTCTGGGAGACCCGAATAGCATTCTCATCCTGTTTTTGTAGGGCCCAGGTCTCTGAGGCGTATGTTAATGCAGGGAGAAGGTTGGAGTCAAAGAGATGTGCCCGGAGCCGGAGGTTCTTTGTCCTTTTAACTATTTCTTCGATGCCTTTGAAGGCATTCCATACCGCTCTCTCTTCCTCCTGCGCAGCTCAGGTTTTAGGTCGTTCATCATGTTGATTTCTCGACCTAGGTACACATAACTGCTGAATTCAGAGATGTTTGTTCCATTGAGAGTGAATGGAGCCTCTGGAACTAGTTCATTTTTCATAAACATGGTTTTCTCCAGATTCAGCTGTAGACCTCTTTCCACATTCTCGGTCGTAGTCAGCCAGCACTTGTGCCGCTTGGCTAATGTTTGGTGTTATTAGAACTATGTCATCAGCGAAGCAGAGGTGGTGTAGTTGCCGACCATCTATCTTCACTCCCATTCCTTCCCATTCTAATTGTCGCATGATGTTCTCGAGGGTGGCACTGAAGAGTTTTGGTGAAATGGTATCACCCCTGTCCAACCCCTCTTTTGACATTAATGATCACTTCTTTGTAGAATGGTGAGATCCTGGTGGTGAATCTGTAATACAGCTCACGAAGGATCTTGATGTATTGGGTTTGAACAGCCTATTTGGCTATCAATGTCCATATTCAATGACTGGCTTTCTGTAAATCAATGAACGTGAGACAGAGCGGCATCTTGTACTCCCTACAAACCTCAATGAGCTTGGTTACTGTGTGGATTCAGCACAAACATGATGCTTCCAGTAAAACAGAGAGCAGAGAACAAAAATTACATTGGAGCAGAGTAATATGGACATGGACCTTGTGGATTCCAGAGATGACCATCTAGTTGCATGAAGTTCATGATCTGAAATTATAAAGCTATTTTCCTATTGTTATAAATATTGAGATGATTTTGTTCTTAAGTATGATTTCTATGCAAACCCATACTCCAAGTATTTTGATTAAGAGCCAATTGGGATAAGAGTGACTAAGGCCCTGTCAATTAGCATTTGATTCGACTTGGGCTAGGTGTGGTTTACTGGAAATTTTCAAGTAAGTGCTGGTCTTTGACTTTGCAAACCCCTGCCCTCAAGCAGGAGGGCCTTTGCTTTTCATGCCTTTTTGAGAGAAAAAGTTGTGCTTTTGGAGAAGTATCCCTCTTGGTGGGAGATCTTGGCCTGACCACATGGTCAGAGAAATCTAATCATCAGCCATAGCTCTGGGAGATCCCATTGCCTAGAATTGTATTGACGGAGTTTGTTTAATTATTGGTGATAAGTAAAAGTCTTTTGTAACTGTGCTGAACATGTGGTTTTGTCCATCTGCTACTGGCCCTTGAAATAAAAGGGAACTCATTCCCTGATACTGTCGGGCACTCTGATCCCTGACATCACAGGCTGCTCTACAACCTTTAAAGAACTCAAAATTAAGTTGAATGTTAGGACAGAGTTTATAGTAACCAAGTTCTTTATTTTACATATCATTTATTTTTATATATTTTCCATTTGTTGAACTTTTGTTTCTCCTTTTTAAAATGGAGAAACAAAACAAAAAAAAATGGAGAAACGGCAGAGCCTGGCAAACTACCCGTGTCATATTTGATATGCCAATTACCAGTAACAATTATAGACCTCATTCCCATGACCTGATGGAATGGTTTGAGGCTCTTTATGTTCCTGTAGCTAGCAAGTGCCCTTGGGCTCTACTAGCATGAGTCAGGACATATGGAGATGTTACTAGTGCCCGCTCGAGCAAATTGATGATGAACTGGAAGACAGTGATACAGTGATACTGTGATTTTAAAATTTTAGATTGCATTTTAATATGTGATACTGATAACTGAACATATTTATTTCTAGACTCTCAATTCTGTTCATTTAATTCACGTGTCATTTTTATGTGGGTCAAAAGACAAAACAAAATAAAATTCTATTACATAGAGAGACTACAAAAGATAGTGAAAGGTGCCCTATAGATTGTACCAGGTCTAATATGTAGCAGAACACAGAAATGACAACTGGATTCTGTGAGCACTACAGAGGAAGTGAATAGCTCTAACCAGAAATTTCTGGGAAAGTTTTGTTTAAAGAAACTTGATAAAAGACCTTTATACAAGTTCCAGTGTTGAAGAAGGAGTGATTGGGAAGAAAGAATTAAGGTTAAGGAAAAAATCCACAGAATGAATATCTACCCACTGCTTTATGTATCACCACAGGCACAAGTCCAAAAGGAAAAATGACACCTGAGCCTGTCGTAGTCTCAAACTAACTTCTATGTTCTCTCCAGGCACAGTGACCTCCCAGGTTTGCAGTCTAATGTTATGGGAAGTCAGCTCTGTGTGTTTAGGGCAGACAAATATGGTTGCTACCTCACAGCACATTTGACTACGGTCATTCATTCAGAGGCAGAATGAAGATATGATCTGAAAAATATTTTTAAAAAGCTACATATTTGCAACCTGATGCTAACAACAGGAGAGGGTCAATGTGAGGCAGCAGTAACTGTGAACCTAGGGAGGCAGAGCTGGTTTGTACTGCAAAGCTTCAGTGGTAGTTCAAAGCCCAGCCCTACATGTTCTTTGTAAAATTGGTGAACATCAGTCTTAGGCTGCTACCCAAACCTGCACAAAACGGTTCTTTACTTCTAGCCGTACACTGCACAATAAACACAACAAGGAAGTAGAAGACTCCATCAAAATTAATGAGTGAAAGCTAAAGAACAGAGAGCTCCTTAAGCGCCCAGGGAGCTTACTTAAGCACCAAAGAGCTCTAGAAACTCAGAGGAAAACTTCAAAGTGACACCATTAAGGATATTCAATGAATTGCGAAAAAAATGGGGAAAGAAACCTCCAACAAAGAGATGTTAATTAGGGCATATGAGGCAACTGCAATCAGAAGGGACTGAAGCCAAGAATATGCTGATACCAAAAACAGAAAAGTATCACCAAAAATTGAGTTAATATGCCCCTGATGAGCACTAATGCAAATATTCCTTAAGAATCTAAACAAACCCTTTTAAGCATATATCCCAAAGATCATGAACCAAGAACAAGTGTGATATAGGCAAGTAATTCATGGATGGTTCAGTATACATAAGTCAGTGAATATGATATTTCACTATAATAAAAGAGAGAAAAAGGGAGACACAGAAAGATGAGAGAGAGAGAGTGTATAAAATATCAAAAATGTTAATGAGATGAATGTCCATATTTTTTTTTTCTAAAAAGGGCAGGACCAGTCAGTATTCCCACTGGGAAGCTACAATGTATAAGAGAAGAGAGAGAGGGGGAGAGAGACTGAGGCAGAGAGAGAGAGGGAGGGATAAGGAGGTAGAGAGGGAGAGAGAGAATGAGAGAGAGAATAAAAGGAAATGTGCCTGCTATAGAGTCAGGCTGGAGGAGGTGGGGAGAGACTTTGGGGCCATTAATGGTGGGACTAAGGATTTGTGGAGGGACAGGTGCTGGAACACTGTGTGATTGAAATCCAATTATGAACATCTTTGTAATTGTATATCTCAGAGTGTATATTATTTTAAAATAATAAAATATTTTAAAAAGTTAATGAGAAAATCATTAAAGAAATTAATTTGAAAACTATATCTAAAATATTTTAATGTAGCCTCCCTACTATATGTTCCCTCAAAGAAAAGTCTGTGACCAAAATACTCATGTATATAATTTTTTTTTGCATTTGATGGAGAAAAATATGAAAACCAGGTAGGAGGAACAAAGAAAAGACTAAAATGTATCAAGGAAGTTAGAAATGAAGTTTTCTCACTCTGGCTAAGTTTTAAAATATTATTTACTAACAGTCCTTTTGGAAAAGGTAGTCATTTTGACAACATGAGTACCAATAGGAAAACAAAAATTTTATTTAGCCTCAATAAAGAATGATTGTAATTCCCTATCCTATCTACATTGCCATATATTTTTTCTAAAAAGTTTGGACAAACCTAAAATTATATTTGTTTGTTTTGCAATTTTCAACCATCAAAATGTCCACAATAACATCTGCATTAAGAATATTTCACTATAAGCTTTCTTCAGATCAGTCCACTTGACGCTCAGTGGATGTATCTTTTGTTGACATGGAATTTGGGATTTAGATCTTATGAAACAATAAATTATACATACAACATATTTCATATCCTTATAGCCAGAAAATAAACCTGTCACCATCCTATTGAAAATAGCTCCTTGATTGATATAGTACTTTGCCGAGTAGCCATCGTAAAGTGATTGACCCTCTTGTGATTTTAAACCTCATGCGGCTCAGCAGTGATTATTCATCTGTCCAGGCATCCTTTTGATATGACATTATTGTTTTTGTGTTGATTTAATTCAACAAGCCCATATTGAATATATTCTGTGCCTCCTGAACCATGCTTTACTAGGAAAAGATTACAAAGATTCTATAAATGTCCTTGCCAGCTAAAACTCAGAAATGCAGGAGTCCGAATAAAAAATGTCAATGGTAAAACCAGTTAAAAGAGATAAAAATAGAAAAATAAATAAAAGATAATAAATAAAATCAAACTTACTGATGGTGACATAAAGATGGCATAGGAGAAGCAGCATATGAGTTAACACTGACCTGGATGTTAACAATATTGTGAGAGTTTGAAATAGGAAACAGAAGAGGATTCAGATTTCACTGAACAGATGTAAAGGAAGAAAGAACTATTGATAAAAGTACTAATAAATGACACTAAACGGCATGCCACATAATTTGGAATTTTTTTTGTGAAAGGATAGGAGATCATACATACAATATTTTATCAGGTTTACATGCTGAACACAATGCTAAAATAAAGGAATTTTTATTTTGTCAACCAATCTCTAAAACTTGGTATGGCACTCCAGATTCCAAAAAATCTAAGTATAAATCACAAAATATCTATACTTTATTCTTTTTTTTTTTTGCTTTTTTTGGGTCATACCCAGAAATGCTCATGGGTTTATCCTGGCTCTGCACTCAGGAATTACTCCTGGTGGTGCTCGGGGACCATATGGGATGCCAGGTATCGAACCCGCGCCATCATGGGCCGGCCATGTGCAAGGCAAACATCTTACCCGCTAGGCTATTGCTCCAGCCCCTATTCTTTAAAAAGAATTTTTACTGGCATAGAGTCAGTATTTCAAATGTTAAACTATTGATTAATAGTATCTTTGGCACTATGTGAAAATAATTTTTAAATAACTCTATTCACTAAAACGTTTTTTTAAATTTCATTATATATATTTATTAATAAAATCACAGTTACAAAGTTGTTTATTATTGGGTTTCAGTGAAGAATAATGATACAGAATCTTCTCAGAACTTCTTTTCTCATATGAAGTCTCCTTTGGAAGTCTCCTATATTAATAGGTATGTATCCTGATTGCAGACAGTGGAGGGAGTTTTAGAAATTTGTCCCTCACATCAAGTCACAACCAACCACTATTAACTATAATATAAAATAACTATAACTATCATACAAAATTTTATTGCATAAATTTATTATTTAACAAGTGCACCAACAAACCAAAAGAATTATGTTACAAGATTAGAATATTGAGAATCTGATAAAGCAGCTGTGAGGATTGTAAATTGAGATTTTAGAGGTTTAGTTAATTAGAAAATATTAAATTGGTCCTTCAAGTATCAAGGAGAAATGTGTTTCTCCATTCCTCAGATGTTAGATTTACTCTCATGAGCCAATTCATGGATAATGGAACATCAATGCAGATTACATTTTGGAATTCTAAGCTAGAGACATAAGAGACAGGCATTGTTTCTTTTACTCTTCTCTCTGACTTTGCCTCTACACCACAAAAAAGAGCATGCCTTGACTATTTCCCTATCCAAAAAAAATAAAACAAAACAAAACTTTATGAAATGAATTTCAACCCAGAACCTGAGAATACCTAATATGAGACTATCTAAGATTATTTGAAAATCATGCAGCCTGTAGAAAGTAAATTAAGAAATATTTAGTATTTTTATTACAAATAGATTGCATTTATTTGTCAATGTCAAGTAAGTTAGAAAATATTGGTAAGTATGTTGATAAAAGAAACCATTAGTAACTCTTTGAATATAAATTGTGATGGTCTTATTAGAAAATGATATGGTGGTTCCTCCAAAAGTTGAAAATAGGCTACTATATAATATAACCTAGCAATTCAATACCAAAAATATATGCATTAAAAAAGATACTGAAAAATGTGAACTTTCATATACAACAAAATGTTACTAACAGTAGTCAATAAATGACAACAAATTTCCTTTTGAATTAGTGGATTAAAAAGTAGCACATATGGTGAAATAGTAATTAGCTATGAAAAAATCTGCCATGAATGGAGATTGTGCTAAATAAGTCAAAACAAACATATATTACTTATATGTGGGATCTAAATGATTAAGTGTGACTCAAAGAAATAGTAAAGAAGAATAGAAGGAACTTGTGAGAGGGAAGGATGATTACCTGCCCCTCGCGGTGTTGCAAGTGTGGCTGCACTGCCCGGCTACATTGGCAGGGGGCAGACAGGAGACAGGCTCATCTACACCCAGGGCTCTGCCCCATGGGCCCTGGATGGTTGATGGTATGACATACAAAATAAAAATGGGCTCTCTGGAATAAAACCAGAGCCACAACAGCCTGACAAGCTACCCATGGTGTATTCGATATGCCAAAAACAGTAACAATAATGGACCTCATTTCCAATGAAGGAGACGTTACTGGCATCGGCTCAAGCAAATTGATGAACTACAGGAAGACAAGTGATACAAGTGAAGTGAAAATTGATTAAATTAATCATTACAAAGTTTTAATAAACACTGGATAAATGTATGTAGATAAATTCATTCCACATTGAATGGAATGTGGTGACTACTACACTAATTCACCACCAATGGAAAAGCTTCTGGAATCTTCAAATTTTATAGGTCAGGGACCATTATTCATTTATTGAAAATCAGTTTAAATGATATTTACCAATATTTTTTCATGTATAATGATTAGTTTGATTAATTATCGTCTATCTATAAGTCAGAAAAGAGCATTCCCAATTCAAAAGGCAGAATTTCTGCATGTTGAAATCCTGTATTAAAGCTAGGTGCTAGGTGTGTACTTAAAATGATTCATTAGTTTTCATAGAAAATCTTAGACCTAAATTACTGGATTGGGATTCCTTTATAGTTTTGATGATAAAGCATGTTGACATTATAAAATATTCTCTCTCAAAGTTTTTCTTAATGCCAAACATTTTCAAATTTTCCAACTCTATTTCCTTCATAGATTGTCGGGGAGCCACGGGGTCCCCAACAGTATCAGGACAGAAGTTCACTTCTATCTCCAAGGCCTCCAGGGAACAGATGAAAACTCACTTGTCCAGCACAGTTCCAGAAGGCTTTTAGTAGTACAAAAGGTCTACCACCACAATTCAATATAATTAAAGAACTCTAGCTCTAGTCAGAACATAGATCATACATGAGGGGCCAGAGTCTCCTACCAAAGAGCATCCCACTAGAGAGAGAGAGTCCAACCAAAGAAGGTCCTACCAGAAAGGAGTTCCACCAAAGAGAGGGATCTCACCCAAGAGAGAGCCCTACCAAAAGAGGGGAGAACACCTAAAGTCATTACCTTTATATACACCAAAGTAATCCTAACTTGAGAGCCTGTTTCACAAAGTTGTTTCAGGAAACTTGGAACACAAGCCCTGCTCGTCAGAGTCACACCCTAAAGCAGTCTATTTAAAGCCCAGGTATGCCTGATCCAGAGACTCAGATACATGGGACAGAGCTGCTACTGATTCTCCCTGTGCCCAGCTGATCATGAGGCACCCAGGGAGGGAAGGTGGGTTCTAGCCCTGTCTCGCCATCCCAGCAGAGCCTTGCAAGAAGCCAGAGGAACCCCCACACCATGAAGGCTGCCATTTTCAACATCCAGACTCCACAGCTCATCAGAGCTCCACCCAGAAGAAAAACTGATCTTTCCTTGTCTAAGTTCATCAATAATTGCACATGATGAGAGGTAATTACAAGAGTATCCCACCTACATGGCAGAGCCTGGCAAGCTGCTTGTGCCATATTTGATATGGAAAAAAACAGGAAAAATTATACACCTCATTCCCATGACCTGAAGAATGGTTTGAGGCTCTTCATGTTCCTGGAGCAAGCAGATGCCTTTGGGCTACACTAACATGTGACAGGGCATATGGAGTTGTTATTGGTGCCCGCTCGAGCAAATCGATGAACAATGGGAAGACAAGTGATACAAGTGAATCCTAACTTCAGGGAGGGTCTTGTCATCAAAGACCCCTAAACAGCTTCTAGAAGAATAAGAAGAATATAGAAGGGTGGTGCCACACCTATTATAGGTATAAACAAGGAAGAATGCCTTCTTCAGAGATTATCTCTTATGTAAAACACTGGAAAGAGAGAGGAGGGGCTAGTATAAGGTAATACATCTTAATTTCATGGGCTTTATGTAATCTAGATGGCACCCACAAGGACTTTCTTATTTATTATCTGCACCAGGGTGATTTTGAGTGTCTTGTTCTCTATACACTTAAAAGGTCACACTCTCCTGCTTGAGGGCAAACACTCTCCCATAATATTAAACAATAGTCTAAATGTAGCCAGGGTGGTAGTCTCCTGATAAATTCTAACTGTCCTACGCTGGGTCCAATGTATTTTAGGAGCTGTGCCCAATCTAAATTACATGGAAATCTTATAATAAGTTAGTGGGTATAAGAGGAGCTGTACACTATCTAGATAACTTAGAAGTCTTAGTAGATATATAATAAGTCAGAAGTTACTCATTAAGAGTCAAGGTGACATCTGTAACTGACACATCAATGTTCACTCAGAAGATAGATCTCATTACTATGAATCCTGGCTTAAGAACATGAAAATAAATCAAGCTCTGAGGGGGTAAAATGGAAAAGCTCCCAAGCTAGCTAGGCCTGTCATCCAACAATAGTTAAATTCTAAATATTTCATTTGATTTTATTTTCAGGGCAATGTATCAAATACTATTTTTCCATTTTGGAGTACTAGAAATTGAATCAATCAAACATGAAAATTAAAGTAACTAAAGGTAATGTCATGATCAAATAATAAAATATAAACTTAAGGCTTAATTATCAGAAATAGAAGATTCTAGTATGGTCAGATATTCCTTTCTCCCAAATTATTCTATGTCATGAGAGTTTTTTTAACCTACATAGTAGAAATTTCTGATAAGTTTCAAATAGAAAGTTAACTATTTGTACCCGTTTGGGGGTCCCTTCACTAGATGACTAGATCACTAGACATCCCGTTGCTCGATTTCCTCGAGCCGGCACCAGTAACATATACATTTGACCCTATCACATGCCCGTGTAGCCCAATGGCATCTGGTTGTTTCAGGAATACAAAGAGCCACAACCGTTCATTTTGGGCTTGACAAAGAAGTCTGATCATCATGTAGGTGGATGACCATGTAATCCTTTGACATCCCGTGGGATCCAGTTGGCAACAGCTCTAGTCCAGCGGTCATCTCCAAATTGCATTACATGTCCAGCCTATCTGATTTTTTGATGCTTGGGGGCCTTTATTACAATTTAATGTATATATGAGGAACATAAGCAGTAAAAATAACTATTGCTATTCTCAATTCTGTTTAGATAAATGTAGGGAATGTTTCGTGCCTATTTGATTAATAATAATTTTGATCATTGCCTATAAACTATACTCAGTGCCAAAAAACTAGTCAGAATCTAGATTTTGTGTTCTTTTTTATATATATATATATATATATATATATATATATATGTGACAGAAAACATGGAGATGTTATGTTGCTGGTTCCCACTCTAGCAAATCAATGAACAATGGTAAGACAAGTATTACAAGTGAAACAAATGATGTATGTATATATGTATATACACACATATATGTAATTCAATGAATGTGAGACAGAGTGGCATCTTGTACTCCCTACAAACCTCAATGAGCTTGGTTACTGTGTGGATATAATAATTGTGCTGAATCCTGTCCGGAAGCCAGCTTGCTTGCATGGTTGTCTTTCATCTAGTGTACTGCCAATCCTGTTCAGGATGAATCGTGTAAACAGCTTGTAGATGATGGAAAACAGGCAGGTAGGGCGATAGTTGCCAATGTCATGAATGTCTCCCTTTTTGAACAGAAGAATTGTCCTGCTGGTTTTCCATTGGGAGGGTACCTTGCATTAGGACAGGTAGCATGTGAAGAGCCGAGCTAGTGTATTGATGAGTACCGATGGCAGATTCTTCAGGTGTTCAGGTCTGACTTTGTCTGGGCCTGGTGCTGTTCCCTTCTTCACCGAAAAGAAGGCATGTAGGATTTCAGAAGGGAGAACATTGGGAATGACATATCCATCCTGTGGAATTTGGAATGTGGGCAGGTGAATGTGGCTATCAAAGAGATTTGAGTAGAAGTCATGGATAATCTTCTCTATTGCCTTTCTGAAAGATGTGATGGATCCATCAGAGAGTCGGAGGGCAGTCATCTTGGTCTTATAGTTGGTGAAGGACAGGAGGTCGGGCGAATGCTTTTCCAGGCTTCTGCTGCATCTTCCAGTATTTCTGCTCTTATGTCTTTGAGGTCTTCTTTTATCGCTTCTCTGCACCCTTTAGCAAGCATGGACTTTAGCATTTGGTTTCCTGAGGCTCGCGCCTTGCCATTTCCATGTAGAATTTCTCAATTTCATCTCCTTTGTATGTGGGCGTTGGTGCGTGTAGACAATGAAGATAGAAATTGCTGGCAGTGGGCCACATATCTTCAACGTTGGCAAATGAGCTCAAGAGTTTCTGAAGACAGGCCTCCTTTTTGTGTCTTTCTCTCAGCATTCTTCACACAATCATGGAGGTGCTGAACCAGTCGGTTGTATTCTTCATTGATGTCGTCAATGGTGGTATCTTCCCATGTTGCTGCAATGGTGCCAAAGAGTTCCCAGTTGGTGGTCGTTCTGGGAGTTTTCTTCTTAAATTTTGCAGCCTTTTCTTCCCGTTGCTGGAAGTAGAATTTTGCACGAAGGGAGACGGTGGTCCGATCCTGTTTGGAATTTGGGGGCGAAAGCAACATCAGTCAGACAAAACAGTCGATTGAAGATGATGTGGTCAATTTCATTGTGGAAATGTCCGCCAGGAGATTCCCATATCCAACGTTTCGCTTCAGCCTTCTGGAACTGTGTGTTCCCATGAATGGTCTTGGTGGACATGATGAACTCAGATAGTCTCTCACCCTGTTCATTCCATTCTAGGCCAAGGGTCCCGATGTGGAGTTCGTCCAGCCCATCTTCTCAGTCCTATCTTGGCATTAATATCACTATGACCAGTATAAGGTCATAGTGATTTTTTTTTATAGAACTCCTCCATTTCCATGTAGAATTTCTCAATTTCATCTCCTTTGTATGTGGACGTTGGTGCGTAGACAATGAAGATAGAAATTGCTGGCAGTGGGCCACATATCTTCAAGTGTAATTGTCCTATCTGGTTTGTTAGGCATTCAAATGAATCAATGGCCATGTTTGTGTTGACAAGGACACCAACGCCACCGACACCTTTTTCATCGCATGTTCTAAGGAACAATTCTTCTCCGGTGTCATATACAGCATGATGCGACTGGCGCCTCCTCGTCTCAGTCAGACCAATGATGTCGTACTTGATCTTTTGTGCTTGCAACATCAGATCCTCAATATATGCTTCCTTTATTTCTGTGGAGACTGAAGAGGTCATCGAAACCCTAGCCAAACAGGGTGTTCAAACCTAATACATCAAGATCCTTCATGAGCTGTATTAGAGATTCACCACCAGGATCTCACCATTCTACAAATAAGTGATCATTGATGTCAAAAGGGGGGTTGGACAGGGTGATACCATTTCACCAAAACTCTTCAGCGCCACCCTCGAGAACATCATGCAACAATTAGAATGGGAAGGAATGGGAGTGAAGATAGACAGATGGCAGGCAACTACACCACCTCTGCTTCGCTGATGACATCGTTCTAATAACACCAAACATTAGCCAAGCGGCACAAATGCTGGCTGACTACGACAGAGAATGTGGAAAGATAGGTCTACAGCTGAATCGGAAGAAAACTATGTTCATGAAGAATGAACTAGTTCCTGAGGCCCCATTCACTCTCAATGGAACAAACATCTCTGAATGCAGCAGTTTTGTGTACCTAGGTCAAGAAGTCAACATGATGAATGACCTAAAACCAGAGCTGCACAGGAGGAAGAGAGGCGGCATGGAATGCCTTCAAGGGCATCGAAGAAATAGCTAAAAAGGACAAAGAACATCCGGCTCTGGGCACAACTCTTTGACTCCACCTTTCTCCCTGCATTAACATATGTCTCAGAGACCTGGGCCCCCTGAATACAGGATGAGAATGCTATTCGGATCTCCCAGAGAGGAATTGAAAGAGCTTGCTTGGAATATCACGCCTCACTCAAGTGAGAGAAGAAATCTGGAGTTCTGACCTCCATCGCTATTCCAGAATCAGGGACGCTGTCTCATTTGCCAACGCATCAAAAATCAGATAGGCTGGACATGTAATGCGATTTGGAGACAACCGCTGGACTAGAGCCATTACCGACTGGATCCCACGGGATGTCAACAGATCATGTGGCCGCTCACCTACAACATGGTCAGACTTCCTTGTAAAGATTCTGAAGGAACGGTTTGAGGCTCTTCATATTCCTGAATCAACCAGATGCCATTGAGCTACATTGGCACGTGATAGGGTCCAATGGAAATGTTACTGGTGCCAGCTCGAGCAAATCGATGAATAATGGGAATCAAGTGATCAAGTGACACATTTATTTATTCATATCTATATATGTATATATATACATATATGTGTATATGTACATGCATCACTTGTATAACTTGCCTTCCCATTGTTCATTGATTTGCACAATGGGCACCAGTAACATCTCCATATGTCCTGTCATGTGCTATTGTAGCCCAAGGGCATCTGCTTGCTCCAGGAACATGAAGAGCCTCAAACCATTTTTTCAGGTCATAGGTTGAGGTCTATAATTTCTACTGGTTTTTGGCATATCAAATATGACATGGGTAGCTTGACAGACTGTTGTGTGGGTGGTATACCCTCAGTAGTAGGCTTTCATCTCGTTTATTTGCTGATGAACTATACAACTGCAAAACTCTCTTAGGTGGACTCTGATGAGCTGTGGAGTCTGAGCTCCACAGCTCTGACTATGACATTCTCAACATCCAATATGTTGAGAATTACTGCCCTCATGGTATGGGGGTTCCTCTAACTTCTTGTGAGACTCTATTGGGATAACCAGCAGGGCTAGAACACTCCTTCTCTCCTGGATGCCTCATGATCAGCTGAGCACAGGGAGAGCCTGTAGCATCTCTGCCACCCATGTATCTGAGTCTCTGGATCAGGCATACCTGGGTTTGAAATAGGCTTCACTGTAGGTGGGACTCTGAAAAGTCGGGCTTGAAAAATGCTTTTCTCTTGGGTGGAGCTCTGATTAGCATGTATATGTATATGCATATACATATGTATATGTATACGTATACGTGTATGTATATGTACATATATGTATGTATGTATCTATACATATGTGTATGTATATGTATATACATACATATGTATATGTATATAGACTCAGACATGCAGACATGTGGAGCAGATCTGCTACCAGCTCTCCAAGTGCTCAGTTGGTCATGAGGCAACTGGGAGGGAAGGCGAGTTCTAACCCTGGCCCGCCATCGCAACAGAGCCTCACAAGAAACCAGAGGAACACCCACACCATGAGGGCTGCCATTTTCAACATCCCAACTACACAGTTCGTCAAGAGTTATACCTAGAGAAAAGCCAATCTCTTCCTGATGTGGGTCATCAGTAAATACACAAGATGAGAGCCTAGTACTGAGAGTATAACACCCGCAGCAGAGTCTGGTGAACTACCTGCGTCATATTTGATATGCCAAAAGCCAGTAACAATTATAAATCTCATCCCTGTGACCTGAAGGAATAATCTGAGGCTCTTTCTGTTCCTGGGTGGGCACATGCCCTTGGGCAACACTAGCAGACAACTGGTCATATAGAGATATACTGGTGCCTGCTCCAGCAAATCTATGAACAATTGGAAGACAAGTGATATGTATATAGGCATATATATGTATAAATATGTATATGTATATAGAACATTATATAGACATGTATATATACATGTACATATGTATTATGCATATATATACTATGAGTACATGAATATATATACAATTATAACATGTTATAAAACTGTCCCCTATTCTGTGCTTAGTGATTTTTCCTATATTATCTAAAATACAAGTAAAGCATATTATTGGTTACGTATTTGGTTATATAATTTTATATTAGTTGTATATTTGTGATTTCAGCACAAAATGGATTACAATTTCAAATGGTATGCTTTTGGAGTCTGCAAAAATGTCTGAACACAATTACTACATATAAATAAGTATAATGGATATTTGAGAAACTATTAAACTCTTAGTTATATGTGAAGATTTTTGTCAATATTTAAGCAGACAGAATGTTGAAGAATAATACTCTAAATTAATTTTATTCCACATTACTCCTTAGTTGTCTCTATTTCTGTCGTTTTATTTTTATTTTAGTAAACTTTGAAATCAAGTACTCATATTGATGCAATCTATATAGATAAATTTGTAGATCAATAGGAATATAGTGAAGATCTTGAAAATGAATCTATATTGGGAATTTTTTTTTGCTTTTTGGGTCACACCCGCCGATGCTCAGGGGTTACTCCTGGCTCTGCACTCAGGAATTACTCCTGGCAGTGCTCGGGGACCATATGGGATGCCGGGGATCGAACCCGGCCGGCACAGGTTGGCCGCATTCAAGGCAAATGCCCTAGCCACTGGGCGATCGCTCTGGCCCTATATTGGGAAATTAAATACACATTTCATATTCACTTGAACAGTTTCTTGGGAGAAAAAATAAATGAAAATTCATATGAGTACTTCTTTTGGTGGGAATGCTAGGAGCAAACTTTCTTAAATGCTGATTAAATCTGTATCAGAAATGGCTATTAAAATATAATATTTAAAGCAACTTATTTCAGTAGAGATGTAGACCCTCAAAAAAGATTAAAATAAGGCACTATGTAACATGACTAGTTTATATTATGACCATAAAGCAACGAAGTTTAGGGATTAAAACACTGGAACTAAATGAAGGATATTGAAGGACCACCTAAGATCTAGACATTGACTTTAACATTTGGTTATATAAATCCCCTCTTCATGTTAATTCTAATAAATTATACAGCAACCAAATGAAAACAACTCAAATTAAGGATAAATAACATGCTGTAACCAACAGCATTTGGTCTAAAATATATAAAATATTTCAAAATCTTAATTTTAACAAGCTGTAATTTTGAACTGCAACGATAGTATAGAAGGTAGGGACTTGCATTGCCTGTGACTCCCCCAGTTTCAATTCCAAGCACTACTTATGGTCCCCCTAGCATCACAAAACGCAACCCCTGGGCACAGAGCCAGGAGTAAGTCCTGAGCACTGCCCTCTGCCCCAGACCACCCATAACACTACAATAAAACTTTGATACATTAAAGTTTGAGAAGCACTGATGTAATTTAGTGAGCTGGTAGAGGTGGTTGCACAATAAATAATGGGATGACATTGCAATGACAAGATCCTATATTATAAATTGAAGTTATTTCATTCAGTCTGTGAGCTCAAGAGTTTTGAAGCAAAAAGAACTCTATCATCCACTGACTAATCAGCACAATTATGGCAGGAATTTATCAATATATTTTGCCTCATTTGTCCAACTTATTGTCACTGAATCAAGGGATGAATCTTCATAAAAAAAGAAAAGAAAATTTACTTATGATCATCTTCTTGCTGTCATAATCTATTACTATGATTTTACTTGAAAGAGATTCAGTGTCTTCAAAGGAATTAGGGTAGATTGATGAAAGCAACTGAAGCAGTAAACATCTAGTATGTTATAATCAAATTTCCCAAATGATTTCTGATATTAGTACTAACTTTTCAGAAAATTACTTGGGGAATAATGCCTTGATAGGAAAATAGGTTGGACAATATTTCTAGTCAAATATAAATGTATTTTGACCAAAATTTAAAAACATAAGATCTATAATTTCAAAGTGATCATTTTTTTTAACTTAATGTTAAACTAGATCACTAAAAGCATATACTACGACTTAGGAGTTTACTATCAATTAAATTTGCAAAAAATATGTCATAAATCTTCCAAAATTCAGCTTGTGAAACCCAGTCTTGCCATGCCAGTACCAATATTAGTTTTATAAGATCAGTATACAATGACAATTAACAAAGAATGAGGCTAATATTTAAACCTCTTAATTTTGTTAGAATTACTTAGTTGCTTTTAGTGTTTGTCTATTAAAACTTAAAGTTAAAAAATCACTTCAGTGATTATCTTGACCATCTAGTTATTACTTCTAGTTATTCTCCTTACTTAATCACTTGATCACTTCTTGATCATTTGACATCTCGTTATTTGTCAATTTGCTGTAGCAGGCACCAGTAACACTATCATTTGATCCTATCATGTGCCAGTGTAGCCCAATTGCTTCTGCTTTCTTCAGGAATATAAGAACCTCAAACCAGTCTTTTAGGGTCTTGACGAGGAAGTCTGACCATCTTGTAGGTGGGCGGCCACATGATCTTTTGACGTCCCATGGGATCCAGTTGGTAACGGCTCTAGTCCAGCGGTCGTCTCCAAATCACATTGCATGTCTGACCTATCTGATTTTTGACGCCTTGGCAAACGAGACAGTGTCCCTCACTCTGGATTGTAGATGGAGGTCAGAACTTTGGATTCCTTCTCTCACTTGAGTGAGGCGTGATATTCCAAGCATAGCTCTTTTGATTCCTCTTTGGGAGACCCTAATAGCGTTCTCATCCTGCGTTCTTAGGGCCCAGGCCTCTGAGGAGTATGTTAATGCAGGGGAACAGTTGAGTAGAAGAGATGGACCTAGAGCCAGAGGTTCTTTGTCCTTTAGCTATTTCTTCTATGCCTTTGAAGGCATTCCATGCCGCTCTCTTCCTCCTGCATAACTCAGGTTTTAGGTCGTCCATCATGTTGAGTTCTCCACCTAAGTACACATAACTGCTGCATTCAGAGATGTTTGTTCCATTGAGAGTGAATGGGGTCTCAGGAACTAGTTCGTCTTTCATGAACATTGTTTTGTTCAGCTGTAGACCTATCTTTCCACATTCTCAGTCGAGGTCAGCCAGCATTTGTGCCACTTGGCTAATGTTTGGTGTTATTAGAACGATGTCATCAGCGAAGCAGAGGTGGTGTAAGTTAGTTGCCTGCCGTCTATCTTCACTACCATTCCTTCCCATTCTAATTGTTATTCTTTGGAAGAGTTATTCTCCCTCCAAAGAGAAAAATCAACAAATAAGAAAATATACAATAGAAATATATATTTCTTATCAAAGTAGAATAAAATCTTAAAAGGCACTACAGATTTCCACACTGACAATACAATACAGGGATGGTTTGCCATCAGTGTTGATTTTTCTCAGGGACATTTTTATTAAGTGGGAGTCTTTTGGACCATGAACTGAACATGAGACAATATTTTTTTAATTTTAAGCATTCACATTAGATGGAATTTAACCATAGTTATTACAGACCATTACCACAATAGTACACAAAGAGCTTTAAAAAATAAAAGTCAATAGAATACAACCTTGCACAAGTTAAATGCCATTCTACTATATAAACAGAACTTAAATAAACCCTGATAGCAAAAAAATACATAATTGGTGGTAAATACATGTACAAAAACAGCACAATCTACAACTAAATCACACTCTGGCAGGGAGTACAGATATTTATACTCTACACCTACAAAATTTCAGAATCGTGTTAAAGTCAAAACAATCTCTGGTTTACGGTACAGCACAATTCATAAGACAAAAAATCTGGGCATTATTATCCAGTTCTTTAATCTCACTCATGTTTTATGGCAAACTTGGAACTTTTTCTTAGTATTTTAAAATAAATGAGATCTATGATAACTTCACAAAATTAACAATAAATTATCTCTAAATATTTATAATATAAAAAGGCACATGGATAACAAATTTTTTTCCTGCAGAGATATAAACTCAATTTTTATTTGACTCCATATATAAACCAATAAGTAAACATGCAAACTTATAGTATTGAAAACTTATTGGATTCCTCAGTCTTTATAAATGCCTACAAATACTGAATCAATGTACTGTAAGTAAAAATCCAACGTAAATCCAGACATAGAGCAAACAACTAATCAAATGATGTCTCATTAAAGTGTTGTTTCACAAAGTTAAAAAAATAAAGAAATGGACATTAACATGTGATGTTTTATAATTTCCTAACTCTCATACTATAGAAATTATAGAAGTTATTACAATTTTATTGAGCTTTAATCTCTGCATTTATTTACAATCTAATCTTCCCCAAAGAGCACTTAGATAACAATACCAGAAATACAGCAGCAAAACTGAAAACATAGCAGTATCCACACACATATATTTCCTTCAAGGCTAGTCAGCACCTTGATAATAAATACCTTTAAGTATATATATATATATATATATATATATATATATATATATATATACACACACATATATATATATATATATATATATATTTACTAGAAGTATATTTTCCAACCTCAGGAATGTTAAGGTTTTATAAACAACAATATGCTTTGTGCATTTTCTTTTTATATGTAAAACCTAACTGGAGACTAAGGAGCACACATATTTGTATGATAAGTGGATCTTTGATCACTTATTATGATGATGGAGATAGTGAAACTGGTGCAATATTCAATAGAGATACACTAATTTGAACATAAACACTCATTTATATCAGCTGGTATAACTATATAGAGTTAAGGGACAGTTGATTTGAGGGTAAAATCTATATTTTTGTCTAGAGAGGGTATAAATTACTGGACAGGAAAAGGTGAGTAAAAAATCACAGACAAAACTAAAAATGCAAAAATATTAGCAATAGATTATGTGCAGTTGTAGTAAAATTTTGAAGTGTAGTGAACATATCAGAAATGTCACCAAAATTACTGTTAGAAATTCCTGTTATAAAGCAAAAGTTTTATAGGTAGTCTGCGGGAAACACTGAGTCACCCTGCACATAATCTGGGAACAGGGTCAGGGATCCCCTTCTGTCACGGGATCAGCTGCCGGTGGATGTAGAAAGACGCAAGAATCCGGTGAGGTTTCAAAATGCTTTACTTGCATAAGTTTTTGCATACAAATTAGCAAGAGGAAAAAACCCAAATTTACAGTTCCCAGCAGGGCCCTGGCCACGTGTAGACCAAGATGGCTGCCACCACATTTTAAGGTCCTTCAGAAGGAGACAACAAAGAGGCACAGCAGAAATGGGGGGGAAAAGGAGAGAGTGAGAGAGGAAGCAGACTAGTTTTATATCCCTGCAACCCAGACCTCCCCTCCAACAGAAAGCCATCAGGGTCAAATTACCTCAGGTAATTTCTCCTATGACCTCACCTAGGCCCTTTGAGATGTTAATGTTGTCAAGCCATGATCTGCCTTGGAAGTGCAGGGTAGAGTGGAGGAGCAGCATCTGAGATGAACTGTGTCTCAGAATACAAAGGCATACATCTGTACCAAAGAATATTCCATAGCCAGTTAAATATTTCTCCAAGACTTCACAAAAGTCTCATCTTTACTTTGTGGTTGTTCTGTATATTAGTTTTGACTTATCAGAGAGCCATGCTTGCTTGCTTGGAGGCAAACAGCATCTCTCTCTGGTCTAATTACTTAGAGATCCAAGGTGGCCAGGCAAATATACCAGTAAGCTCTAGCCAGTCCCATGATGATCATAGCAGCAAGAGACAATATTAATACCAGCCAGTATAGAATACATATGAGCGGCCACATTCAAACTGTCCTCCTCCCTATGTACAAAGAGACCTGCAGGAGGCAACTTCAGACCAGATGCAGAGGCTCTGGGCAGCAGTGTACTGCAACAGTAGACCTAATGCATCTGAGTTTTAGCAATTCTATAGTTGATTCTAAAGCATGTTTGTAAAACACAGAGCACTTACATTTGCAATATATGAACATGAAAAAGGCCAATTAATAAAAAGAATTTCGGCTAACCTCAGAATGTTGGGCTGTGGCTTAGACTAGTAATAAATGTAGTTTTTCCTGACAGAGAACACTGTTTTACAGTGTAGATTTAAGTGAGTCTACTTGCAAATCTTTAAATTTTGAAGTGTTTGTATAATTTGATATTCTTTATTGAACTATTCACTTACTGATTCATTTTATTATACCCTGAAAGAATTACAATCTGGGCTGCCTGTAAGCAAGTCAAATGCCCTACCTGCTGTACTCTGACTTGAGTATGAAAACCTACATAGCTCAAATTGCTTGTTTGTTTACTACACTTGATCTATTGACTTCCTGTAGATCATTGATTACTCAAGTGGGCACCAGTAAAATCTCAATATGTCCTTGTTGAAGGACAGGTTTAGCTATTATGGGAGTTTTGTTGTTTTGCCCATCCCAGCTGAATCTATTTAAGTCAAGGTTCATTCTAATGAGACCTCTCTTCTATGTAAACACAGCTAGAGGGTGTGGCCATTACATAAGTCACCTTGATTGAAAAACTTCTGACTTATACATCTACTAAGATTTCTATGTTTTCTAGATTGGGCACAGCTCCTCTCTATATCCACTGCACCCAGCGTGGGACAGTTAGAATTTACCAGGGAGACTACCACCCTGGTTACGATGAGACTATAGGAAGACTAAAGGAAGGATCATACTAGTTTGCTCTAAGCAGGCGAGTGTGACCCTTTCAGTACACGCAGAACAAGATACTCAGAATCACCCTGGTGCAGATAATAAGAAGGACCTTGTGGGTACCATCTAGATTACATGAAGCTCATGAAGTTAAGATGTATTACTTTATACCAGCCCCCTCTCTCCAGTGCTTTACATAGGAGATAATCTTGGTAGAAAGGATTAGACCTTGGCATAACCTTCGTTTATACCTGCAATAGGATGTGGCACTACACTCTGTTTAGAGTTTTTTGTTGACAAGACACTCCCGGTTGGATTATCACTGTCACTGTATTACTGTCTTCCCGTTCATCATCAATTTGCTCGAGCGGGCCCCAGTAACATCTCCATACGTCATGTCTCATGGTAATAGAGCCCAAGGGCATCTGCTTGCTCCAGGAACATAAAGAGCCTCAATCTATTCCGGAATGAGGTCTATAATAGTTACTTGTATTTGGCATATCAAATACAACACGGGTAGCTTTCAGGCTCTGCCGTGCAGGTAGCATACCCTTGTAGTCATCTCTAAGTCCAGCATTTATTGATGAACCACGCAGCCGCAAGTTGCCGCGCGAGCCGGGCTGTGATAGACTGGTCTGCTGGGTGGAGTTCTGAGGAGAGAGAAGTCCGGATGTGGAAAATGGAGGCGCTCATGGAGTGGGGTGTCGTCTGGCTTTTTGCAAGGCTCTGCTGGGGTGGCGGGCCAGGGCTAGAACCCGCCATCCCTCCTGGGTGCCTTGTGAGTGGCTGGGCACAGGGAGAGCAAGTAGCAGCTCTGCCACATGTCTGTGAGTCTCTGGACCAGCATACCTCAGCCAGATTTTAAAAAAAGGCTGTAACAGGGTGGAACTCGATGAGTCTGGATGTGGAAAATGGAGGCCCTCATGGAGTGGGGGGTCGTCTGGCTTTCTGCAAGGCTCTGCTGGGGTGTGGCGGGCCAGGGCTAGAACCCGCCATCCCTCCTGGGTGCCTCGCAGTGGCTGGGAACAGGGAGAGCAAGTAGCAGCTCTGCCACATGTCTGTGAGTCTGAAATTGACTGGGAAACAGAAAATCATAACTGGTATTGTTTTGAATGCCATTTGCCTGGAGAGGTATTGAAATGTGACCTGAGTTTTCCTGTGTATCATTCCAGTTGGATTGCTTTGGTGTATATATGTTGACTGACTTGAGGCCCCTTCACCCTTTGGGCCTTTTAGCTTTTGGCTTTTGGCTCCTGTGGCTTTTGGCTCCTCGGCCTCAGCTTTTGGCTTTTGGCTTTTTGCTCTTTGGCCTTTTACTCCTTCTTCTGGGTAGGACTCAGCTCGGGTGAGATTCTCTCTCTTTGGTGGGAGATTTAGGCTCTTTTGTATGGTCTAAGTTCAGACCAGAGCTAGAGTTTGTTCATTATATTGAAGTGCTGTGGATGAGCTTTTGTACTATTAAAAGCCTTTTGGAACTGCACCAGACTCATGAGTTTTCATCTGTTCTCCCCGGCATCCTCGGACGTAGAGGAGAACTTCTGTCCCAACACTGTCTGGGACCCCAACGGCGTTCCCCGACATGTCCTGTCACATGCGAGATAGTCCAAGGGCTTCTGCCCACTCCAGGAACATAAAGAGCCTCAAACCATTCCATCAAGCCATGGGAATGAGGTCTATAATTATTGCTGACATTTGGCATGTCAAATACGACATGGGTAGCTTGCCAGGCTTTGCCGTGCGGGTGGGATAATCTTCTAGTCACCTCAAGACTTGACATTTATTGATGAACCATGCCAGCAGCAATCAGTTTTTTCTGCGGGGTGGAGTTCTGACAAGAGGGAAGTCCGGATTTGGAAATGGTGTAGGGGTTCCTCTGGCCTCTTGCAAGGCTCTGCTGGGGTGGTGGGCTAGGGCTAGAACCCGCCATCCCTCCCGGACACCTCATGATCACATGAGGGCACAGGGAGAGCAAGTAGCAGCTCTGCCCCGAATGTGTGAGTCTCTCATAATTCCTCATTCCCCATAAACTCGTCAGTTTTATGCAAATAGAATGATTGTTGAAGTGTATGAATGAGAAAGATCCTGAAAGAACCTAGTGCTAAAATACATTAAGTCAAGATTAAACCACAGCGGCAGAGCCGCCGCGCGCCAGTGCAGCCGTGCTCTGGAGTCTGCCTTGCAGCAGTTGGCTGTGGTGGCTGGAGCTCAGGCTCATACCCACTAAGACTGGAGGCTGGGGACTGGGTGGAAGCCCCCAATCCTTGCTCCGAGTCCAGCAGGAGCGGCCACCTGCATGGTGAATAGGCCCTAGGAGCTATGTAGGACAAGACCAGGTTCTGGCCGAGCCTTTTGCTTTTCCCCAGGAACTCCATAGGGCCACTCATCATGAGGCCAAGCTGCGCAGCCATGGATATAAAGTCTCTGTCTTGAGGCAGTTGGCTGTGGTGGCTGGAGCTCAGGCTCACACCCACTGAGC
Source organism: Cryptotis parvus (assembly GCA_021461705.1). NCBI lineage: Eukaryota > Metazoa > Chordata > Mammalia > Eulipotyphla > Soricidae > Cryptotis > Cryptotis parvus. The sequence continues at coordinate 43,645 of JAJIBD010009503.1, read as the reverse complement.
CTGGAGGCTGGGGACTGGGTGGAAGCCCCCAATCCTTGCTCTGAGTCCAGTAGGGGTTAATATCCAGGATATATCAGGCACTGGTAGAACTTTACAAGAAGAAAACAGCCAAACCCATCAAAAAATGGGGAGAAGAAATGAACAGAAACTTCCAAAAAGAAGAAATTTGGGGGCAAAAGGCATATGAAAAAAAGTGCTCATCATTAATCATCACTATCACTATCACTATCTTCTCGTTTATCATCTATTTTCTAGAGCGGGCACCAGTAATATCTCCATATGACCTGTCACATGCTAGTAGAACCCAAAGGCATAAGCTTGCTCCAGAAACATAAAGAGCCTCATGGGAATGACCTAATATAAATGTTACTGGTGTTTGGCATATCAAATACGACACGAACAGCTTGCCAGGCTTGCCGTGTGGATGGCATACTCTTGTAGTCACCTCTAAAAGCATTTATTGATGAACCGGGCTGTAATAGTCTGGTCCGCTGGGTGGAGTTGTGACGAGAAGGAAGTCCGGATGTGGAAAATGGCAGCCCCCATGGAGTAGGGGCAGTCGTCTGGCTTGTTGTGAGGCTCTGCTGGGGTAGCAGGCCAGGGCTAGAACCCGTCATGCCTCCCCGGACGCCTCGTGAGTGGCTGGGCACAGGGAAAGCAAGTAGAAGCTCTGACCCATGTCTGAGAGTCTCTGTTTCAGCATACCTGGGCCAGATTGAAAGAAAAAACTGCTGCAGGATGGGTGTCGATGATCCGGTCTGTGATAGTCTGGTCTGCTGGGTAGAGTTGTGATGAGAGGGGGAAGTTCGGATGTGGAAAATGGCGGCAGAGCTGCTACTTGCTCTCCCTGTGCCCAGCTGCTCATGAGGCGCCCGGGAGGCATGGCGGGTTATTAAAGTTCCCTTGAAATAGATAATGTTTTACATTATCTTATACTTAAAAAGTTTAAGTTTTGACTTCATTAAATAGTATCACAATGTTCTATGAAAGATATTAAAGTAGAAATATTGAACAATATAAATATGTAGCGTTTGTGTGTGAAAATACTTTTCTTTCTTCAATGAGAGTGGAGGATTGAATCAATCTCAATACACATTTTATTGGGTGGATTTATACCACCCTTTGGTTGACAATATAAGGTACTTATAGCCAAAGAATACTTTGGCTTCATGTTCATCATATGGCTCTGTGTGTCCATCTATAACTATATAATGATAATGGACATAAGTTTGTAGATGAGTTTTAAAATTATCTTTGTTGTAATATTATCACAGGAAAGCAGCTTCAGTTTCTTTGCAATCATAAAGAGAAAGCTCCCTCTATCCCATGTATTGTTGAATTTTATTGCTGTTCTCTTTACCTTTGGTGCACCACATATTTGCAATTACTGTAAACAATTTTTTGTCTGTTGATGAGGTCATATATATGGAGTCAGACATCCTACATCTGAGCCACATTCTCAGCCCTCAAGCACAATAATTATTCGTGGTATTCAGAAGAGAGACCCATTGTTGAAGACATCTGTGTTTTTGACTCCCTGACATTTTAGTTATTAATAGTAGATTAATGCTTAAGAAGCTGCATTCCAGATCCTTTTCTGATTCAGAATCATGATGATTGGGTGGACATCCACATGTTTGTGTGACATGTGCCTCCCTTGAAACTTGTTACACACTTGTTACAATAACAGTCTGATATGAACTTAAAAAAATAAAGAGGACTTGGCTTTCTATTCTTTCATCATTTCATGGCTTGTAAAATCTTTCTTGCTAATTAGTGTTTATCAATGGAAACATAGCTGCAGGCAATAGCTTTTGTCTAAGTAAGTCATATATTTCTAAATATAAAAGACAGGATTCTCTCAGCATTGTAATCTCCCACAATATAAAATTAACCAATTGCAGAAAAATTTATTACAATCTGCCCCAGAGTCAAGGCTCCTCAAATGATATTACTGTGGGACTAGAGTGTGATATAAATAAATACCGTGACACTTTCATAGGATTTTGATTAATAAGTTAAATTTTGTTACTAGTTAAAATAACTCCTGCAACTCAAGGTGTTGCAGGTGTGACTGAGGTGCCCGGCTGCATTGGCAAGTGGCAGACAGGAGACAGGCTTGTCTACACCCAGGACTCTGCCCCATGGGCCTAGGATGGTTGATGGTCTGACACAGAAAAAGACTGAGCCCCTGGGATAAACCCCGAGTCACTGCAGAGCCTGGCAAGCTACCTGTGGTGTATTCAATATACCAGATATATCAAAAACAGTAACAATAATGGACCTCATTCCCAACGAATGGAGACGTTACTGGCACTCAAAAGTGACAAGTGACAAGTTAAAATGATCATTAATCATTAGTTAGAAACTTATTAGTTAAAATAGTTATAGAAATTGGTTATAAAAACTTGTGTATATTACACTTTTTTTCTGATAAATATTTATTCCAATCTTTGTATCTTTCTTTGTTACGGTGTACATGGAGTGAAACTGACTGGCAATATAAATATACAAACTATGTAGACCATATTGGCTCCTTTCCAATATTCCAATTTATAGTCAGCATTTCCGTTTCTTTGTACTGTTTTGTTACTTTTATAATTTCCTGGAAGGAAATTTTCTGGAGTCTAGAGATAATCCTTAGAACTTTATTTTTATTATTATTATTTTTTTTTACTGAGGACTTGGCTTAATTGAATCCCCTTCTGCCTGTGAGTAGTTGTTTATCAGGAAAGGTACCATGAAAGGCTATTCCCTGGAGTTTTCTTGATGTTTTCTAAATAACTTATGTGACTAGCTTATACTCTTTATGACAAAAAAAAAGTCAATCAGGCAGAATAATGAATTTGGATAATTTAGAAAATATATTGAGAGAAGAGGTTTTATACACAACTACAATTCAAGGCTTTCCTGTAAGGGTGCTAATCTAATCAATCCTCGCTTCTAAATTCACATAGTCTATTTGTCTCTTAGACTGAAATGTTGAAAGCCAAGATTAATGATGATAATGGGAGTTTAGCTTTCCCAATGATGGTGATAAGATATCCTTTGAGAATCTTTTCTGTGTCAGCTAAAATTTTCTAATAGACTGGTATGAAAGTAGCAATTTTGGTTGTTTCACACTAATTTTGGTTTAAAAGTCATTATATAATAAATTACCTACCAGCTTATGTCTCATATATTTTCTTGATTTAAATATGAATATATTATCTAAATTTTCCTGATACCATCAAATTGCTTACAATAATTCTAGTTCAATTTTTCAGAAAGTTCAATATTTTGTAATTTTGGTTAGCTTTTCTTGGAAATTTTACGATTTTATAATTTCATAACTTTAACAAGATATACTGCTGCTTGTTTAAAATAAAAAATAGTTTCCATTAAGTTCTTAGCTAATAAGGTAAATATATTAGTCATTTCACATGATTGCATTTCCACAGTCTGATCTGTTTTAGAGGGGTGATGGACTATTGTAGTATATAGAATTTTTTATTTTTTTCTCTTTACATTAATTTTTAGCAGCTAAATATATTTGTTGCACTGTGCGTAAAAGTAATATGAAATTTTAATGGTAGGGGGCCAGAGCTATAGTCTAGCGGGTAGGGTATTTGCCTTGCATGCAACCGACCCAGGTTCGATCCCTGGCATCCCATATGGTCCCCCACGCAGTGCTAGGAGTGATTCCTGAGAACAGAGCCAGGAGTAACCCTGAACATCACTGGGTATAACCCCAAAGCAAAAAATTTAAAAAGAAATGTTATTGGTAGGACTAAACATTCATATGATTCTATTTGGGTCAATATAATGTACATAGAGGTAAAGGAAGCGTTGGCTTCATGTCAGCATATGACTTTGTGTGGCCATCTATAACTATAAAATGATAATATTATTTTTAGATATGATTCAGAACAATCGACCATATCCACATGGTAACCACGTTCATTGAGATTTGTAGGGAGTTCAAGATGCCGCTTTGTCTAACATTCATTGATATAAAGAAAGAATTTGATTCTGTTGAGACCGAAGTGGTCATCGAGGTCCTAGTCAAATAGGATGTTCAAACCCAATACACCAAGAACCTCTGTGAGCTGTATTACAGATTCTCCACCAGGATCTTACCATTCTATAAGGAAGTGATCATTGATGTCAAAAGAGGGGTTCAGCAGGGTGATACCATTTCACCAAAACTCTTCAGCTCCACCCTCGAGAACATCATGCGATAATTAGAATGGGAAGGAATGGGAGTGAAGATAGACAGTCGGCAACTATACCACCTCTGCTACGCTGATGACATCGTTCTAATAACACCAAACATTACCCGAGCAGCACAAATGCTGGCTGAGTTTGACCGTGAATATGGAAAGATAGGTCTACAGCTGAATCTCAACAAAACAATGTTCATGAAAAATGAACTAGTTCCTGAGGCCCTATTCACTCTCAAAGGAACAAACATCTCCAAAGGCAGCAGTTATGTATACTTAGGTTGAGAACTCAACATGATGAAAGACCTAAAACCTGAGGTGCACAGGAGGAAGACAGTGGCATGGAATACCTTCAAGAGCATCGAAGAAATAGCTAAAAAGGACAAAGAACCTCCGAATACAGACCCATCTCTTCGACTCCACCATTCTCCCTGCATTAACATACGCCTCAGAGACCTGGGCCCTATGAAAGCAGGATGAGAACGCTTCAGATCTCCCAAAGAGGAATCGAAAGAGCTATGCTTGGAATATCATGCCTCACTCAAGTGAGAGAAGGAATCTGGAGATCCAACCTCCGTCAATGTTCCAGAGTCAGGAATGCTGTCTTGTTTGCCAAGGTATCAAAAATCAAATGGGCTGGACAGTTAATGTGATTTGGAGATTACCACTGGACTAGAGCAATTACCAACTGGATCCCATGGGATGACAAAAGATCATGTGGCTGCCCACCTACAAGACGATCACACCTCTTCATCAAGACACTGAACCAATGGCTTTACGCTCTTCATATTCCTAAATCAAGCAGATGGCATTAGGCTATACTGGCACGTGAGAGGAGCAAATCAATAAAAATGGGATGTCAAATGATCAAGTGATCAAGTGATGACTTTTAAATCCTTTTTTGGAACTTAATATAGATGTTCTTTTTCTGTTTTTTAATTTTATTTTATCGAATCACCATGCGACAGGCCATTACAAAGCTGTTCATGATTCTGTTTCAATCACACAGTGATCCAACGCCCATCCCTCCACCAGAGTACATTTCCCAAAACCGATATGCCCCAGTTCCCACACCCTCTATTTTATTTTTCCTTGAGTGGTTTAATTTCCAGTACTGAGTAATTTTTTTTTCTGAAAAGGGTTGTAGCCTAAGTTTAGAAATCTCTGATTTAAGTCTTAGGATGCTGTGGTCAGAATCCCATTGTGTACAAATTCATGCCTTCTTCTCAAATGACTTTTTTTGTTTTGGAAGCCATTTCAGAATGTATTTATAAATTTTGACTGAGATTTTATGATTTATAATACTATTCGTAATGGTTCCTCATGAATGTAATTCCAACAACAGTGTACCAACCTCCCTCTCCCAAGCACAAATGACTTCTTGAGTTCAGCTATGGCTTCCCCCAAGTCATCAGATGCATGTATGCACACAGGCATCTGGGGCTCTCAGTCTTTAGCATCTTTGAGGCTGATGGGTGTTAGGTTGGGGTGGGGGAAGGAGGCCAGGGGCTGAGATTCTGCGTTCCTGGAAGCTGTGATGATGTAGGTTTCACCCCTAATGACTGCAGCAAGTAGGCAGGTGCTCCAATTCCTTCTTTGCAGCTGAACAAAGGCTATCCAGCATTCCAGGGAGACACTGGCCAGAGTAAACCCCTCTCTTCTGCTTTCTGGCTCCTGGTCCCTGTTTGCTGGCATCAAGGTAAAAGTAGAAGGGGGGGTGCCTCTGCTGTTACCCTAAGGAGGGGTGTTCACCCAAGAAGCCCTAGTGAAAACCTGTCCCCATCCCGAATAATGGGGAGTGCCAGGGTTTGCACATCACAGGTGATTTGGGACCTTGGCAGTTGTGCCTGGACGAGGGAGCTGCAGGAAATTTCTAGTGTCCAGGTTGGAGCCTGGATGAAGCTTTGCCCCTTGTCCTGCCTAGCCGCTACAGTCAAAGAGTGGAACTTGGACTGCTGAGAGAATCCAATAGCTGGCACTGAGAGGCCTGGTCAACAGGTGACTGGGGCCATGTTCTTTAGTTTTTATCTAATATATTAAAAATTTTAAAAGACACATTACAGACCAGGAGGCATCATATGAAGCTACACAGAGCTAGACTAGATTGAGCTAGTAAATCAGCCCAGAACATTATCCCGGTCACATGTCCACCATGCCAGGCACGGAGCTGGGGGTCACTGGTACTCTGCCAGTGCCCACTGAATGAATGAATGGCCAGGAATTATCTAACTGCTGTAAACTCAGCACATCAAACTCCAACTCCTTCAGCCCCTCCAAGTCAAATATCTGCCACCCTCCACCCTCAGGGAGCCCTACAGGGACCCCCAGGAACACTGCACTTCACAAGTCACTCATTAAACACAGTTCTTTCATGCACCTCCCACCAGAAAGTGGGAGCCGGGCACAGAGCAGACACTCACAATTCAGAAAAATATTTTTTTAAAGAAGTTAATTGGTAGGGACAGGGGTATAATACTAGTGGTAGAGTCCATGTCTAGCATACATGAAGCCCTGCTGTCATCACTGCCACCATATTGCCTCTATTTTAAATATATACAAATATATGTTTTATATTTTCTAAAGGACTCAGATACGGGGCAGAGTTGCTATCAGCTCTGCTGTGCTCAGCTGTGCTCAGTAACATCTCCACTCATTGGGAACAAGGACCATTATTGTTACTGTGTTGGGCATATCAATTACACCACCTGTAGCTTGCCAGGCTTTGCTGTGACTCAAGACAGGTCTTGGGTCCATTGAGTTCCTTAGGGGTCCTGCAGAAGATATTACTCTCTTGTTGTGCACATAGACCTCTGGAGTAAGTAGAAGATGAGACCTTCTTCTCCATCTCTCTTGTATTCCATCTCACTGGGGCCTCTCTTTATGTATCCACCAATAAATGCCATTGTAACTCCAATTTGATGTACCACACAGCCATGTTGCAGCCATGCGCCATGAGAAGAGCTGGTAGCAGCTCTGCCCCCATGTTTCAGTCTCTGGATCATAGCCAACAGTACCAGAGCAGTTTGTGGGCAGGTCCACGCCCTGTACTAAGTTTTAAATAATTTATTTATATAACCTCTCAAAATAAGAGTTCTATTGGGGTAATAACGATAGCACAACAGGTAAGGCATTTGCCTTCCAAGTGACCAACCTGGGCTCAATCCCGGCACCCCATCTGGTCCCCTGAGCATCACCAGGAGTAAGTCCTAAGCACCAACAGGCATGGCCCAAGACCCAAAACAGAGATATTCTGCAGATGTAATGAATATTTAATATCTAATGAGTGTCAAGAGCTCAACTGCCTCATGACAAGGTTAAACAAAATTTTTTCACTATAGCCTAGTGCAGGTCACAAAGTTACTTGTATCCAGAGATGTTTTTTCCTATTCACAAAACAACAAATCAATCTGGGTAATCAAAATGACAGTCTGATAAATTTTTTGTGAAATGTAAAATTCTGGATCAAGCATGCCATACATTTTGGTCAAGATAATCTCACTAAGGGCTAGTCTAAGGAAGCCCATGTATTAAAAATGTCTTAGGTAAGAATAATCTAATTAAAGAAAAATAGAAATAATATAGGTTGTAAAATCAATGATATTGATAGTCCTGCTAGGCATCCTAGAAAATAGTTGTATATAAAATCCTCTTCTGGTGAACTCAAGTATACACTGACAATATTTTATCTTCTCACTTAATTTTTCTTTATGGTTTTCTTAAGTCTCATGAAATTTTGTTCTTGGTACATTAATACCCCCGTCATTTTATAGCCAAGAAAGTTTCTTAAGGAAATCAGCTTTGTTTTCTTTGGCTTTTTGTTTCAAATTAATTTTTAATAATATCATTCATAGACAAAAGGAAACACATCATTAAGTAAACTAAGGGGACATCTAATTGAATTTCACAAATATTCTTTTAGGAAATACCCTGATCAACAAATAGAATGTTATCGTCACCCCAGGGTCCAGGTCATGCACCCTATCAGTGGGATTTCCAAAGAGAAACGATTAGCTTGACCTTTAATTCCATAGGTTAATGTGTGCTAATTGTATTTATATTATAGTATACGAATATAATTATTTACTGGATAATAAATGTTCATGAAAACAATATTCATGAAGAATGAACTAGTTCCTGAGTTCCCATTCACTCTCAAGGGAACAAACATCTCTGAATGCAGCAGTTATGTGTACCTAGGTCAAGAAGTCAACATGATGAACGACCTAAAACCTGAGCTGCGCAGGAGGAAGAGAGGCGGCATGGAATGCCCTCAAAGGCATCAAAGAAATAGCTAAAAAGGACAAAGAACCTCCGGCTCTGGGCACATCTCTTTGACTCCACCATTCTCCCTGCATTAACATATGCCTCAGAGACCTGGGTCCTACAAAAGCAGGATGAGAATGCTATTCGGGTCTCCCCAGAGAGGAATCCAAAGAGCTATGCTTGGAATATCACACCTCACTCAAGTGAGAGAAGGAATCCGGAGTTCTGACCTCCATCGCTATTCCAGAATCAGGGATGCTGTCTCGTTTGCCAAGGCATCGAAAATCAGATGGGCTAGACATGTAATGCGATTTGGAGACAACCGCTGGACTAGAGCCATTACTGACTGGATCCCACGAGATGTCAAAAGATCACGTGGCCGCCCACCTACAAGATGGTCAGACTTCCTTGTCAAGACCCTGAAGGAATGGTTTGAGACTCTTCATATTCCTGAATCAACCAGATGCCATTGGGCTACATTGGCACGTGATAGGGTCCAATGGAAATGTTACTGGCGCCCACTCGAGCAAATTGATGAATAATGGGATTCAAGTGATCAAGTGATCAAGTGAATATAATTATTTATTTATATACATTTTTGATAAGCCATTGGGAATTATAAACCCTTGGGAAAGCTCATCAAATTAAAAATGAAAGCAGGTACAAAAGTAACAATGTTAAGGATGTGGAAGTCACCATCACTATGGATCCCTCAAAATAAAGTCATAAGAGAATATCATTAAAAACTTTATTTATTTATTTATATTTTTTTGCTTTTTGGGTCACACCCGGCAATGCTCAGCGGTTACTCCTGGCTCTGCAATCAGGAATTACTCCTGGTGGTGCTCAGGGGACCATATGGGATGCTGGGGATCGAACCCTGGCGGCATGGGCCGGCCATGTGCAAGGCAAAGGCCCTACCCGCTGAGCTATTGCTCCGGCCCCAATATTATTAGAAACTTAAATGCAATAGCATAACATACCAAGTAAAAAGATACTCAGAAATTATAAATAACAATATACATGGCACTATGCTCCCAAGCAGTGTTCATCAGGAGTCCTGGAAGCTGCAAGTGCTGTTCTTGGACACCAGCTGGGGATTTGATGGGCAATAAAGGATGAAGTGTGGCTCACAGACCCTGCTTTACTGGAGATTATCAGGCCACAAGGGAGGTGCTTGAGGGCCACAAGTACCACACTTGGTGTTTTTATAGTCCCTCAGCTGGAGATTATCAGGCCACAACGGAGGTCCTTATGGGCCTCAAGTACTACACTTGGTGTTTTTATAGCCCCTCAGCTCCTGCCACAGGGAAGCACTTGACAATGTTTGGGAAACTATGTGTTCTATGGGTCCGGGCACTGTAGTATAGTCAGTTGCAATCAAAGCCTTCAACTTAACCCCTGTACTACCTCTCTGATCCTTGTGATAACTGTTTTAAGGGGGAACACTTCAAAATGTCACCACTGAAAATAAGTGTTACCATTGAAAATAAGAAACAATTAGTTGCCTAATTTACATTCTTCAGAGGGATGAAATATAATTGACACATTCATAATAGACTATATAAGCTATCTAGGGTCGTCTGGCTTGTTGTGAGGTTCTGCTGGGGTGGCAGGCCAGGGCTAGAACCCGCCATGCCTCCTGGGTACCTCATGAGCGACTGGACATAGGGAGAGCAAGTAGCAGCTCTGCCCCATGTCTGAGAGTCTCTGGTTCAGCATACCTGGGTCGGATTGAAAAAAAAAAAACTGCTGCAGGGTAGGTGTCTATGATCTGAGCTGTGATAGTCTGGTCTGCTGGGTGGAGTTGTGAGGAGAGGGAAGTCCGGATGTGGAAAAAATGGCGGGCACCATGGAGCAGGGGGGTCGTCTGGCTTGTTGTGAGGCTCTGCTGGGGTGGCAGGCCAGGGCTAGAACCTGCCATGCCTCCCAGGTACCTCATGAGCGACTGGGCACAGGGAGAGCAAGTAGCAGCTCTGACCCATGTCTGAGAGTCTCTGGTTCAGCATACCTGGGTCGCATTAAAAAAAAAAAAACTGCTGCAGGGTAGGTGTCGATAATCTGGGCTGTGAGAGTCTGGTCTGCTGGGTGGAGTTGTGACCAGAGGGAAGTCAGGATGTGGAAAATGGCGAGCACCATGGAGTAGGGGGTCGTCTGGCTTGTTGTGAGGCTCTGCTGGGGTGGCAAGCCAGGGCTAGAACCCGCCATGCCTCCCGGGCACCTCATGAGCAACTGGGCACAGGGAGAGCAAGTAGCAGCTCTCCCTACTCCATGGGGCCCGCCATTTTCCACATCCGGACTTCCCTCTTGTCACAACTCCACCCAGCAGACCAGACTATCACAGCCCGAATCATCGACACCTACCCTGTAGCAGTTTTTTTTTCAATCTGGCCCAGGTATGCTGAACCAGAGACTCTCAGACATGGGGCAGAGCTGCTACTTGCTCTCCCTGTGCCCAGTCGCTCATGAGGTGCCCGGGAGGCATGGCGGGTTCTAGCCCTGGCCTGCCACCCCAGCAGAGCCTCACAACAAGCCAGACGACCCCCTACTCCATGGGGCCCACCATTTTCCACATCCGGACTTCCCTCTATTCACATCTCCACCCAGTAGACCAGAGTATCACAGTCCGCTCGTGTGGCCGCTAGCAGTTGCGCGGTTCATCAAGAAATGTTTTATTTAGAGGCAATTACAATAGTATGCCACCCACACGGCAAGCCTGGCAAGCTGCTCGTGTAGTATTTGATATGCCAGTAACATTTATATTAGGTCATTCCCATGAGTCTCTTTATGTTTCTGGAGCAAGCTTATGCCTTTGGGTTCTCCTAGCATGAGACAGGACATATGGAGATATTACTGGTGCCCGCTCTAGCAAATAGATGATTAACAGGAAGATAGTGATAGTGTTAGTGAAGCTATCTAGGATATCCATATAATAAATTATTATCTTACAGGAAACAGGATTATAAATAGAACCAAATAAAATATTTAAAAAGAAAAAAAAGGCTAAACTTAAAATGATCTTAACATCATGAAAATAATAATGGATTAGTAAACTTGAAAACAGTTCCCTTCATTATTGTATTTTTCTAATATTTTTAAAAAACTTATTTGAGATTTTTCTTAAAACATAATATATGTGTTTCTTGGAGGGGCTGATTCAGTAGCAATGAATTTCTTTAACTGCTACTTCTCTGAAAATCCTCTGTATATATCCTTCAAATTTGAGTAATAAGTTAGCTGTGTAGAATATTATTGGATGGTGGTTTCCTGTCAGCATTTTGTTTACATTATGTTATTCCCTTATTTCCTAGAGAGTTTCTGTGGATTCTGCAGTTAGTGCTGTGGTGATGTAGGCAGACAGGCAGGGAAAGGCTCCATGGCAATGTAAATCCTAGGGTATCACTCCTTGTATCACTTGTATCCCTGTCTTCCCATTGTTCATCGATTTGCTCAAGTGGTGCCAGCAATGTCTCATTCATTGGGAATGAGGTTCCCAATGAATCAATGTCTCATTCATTGGGAATGAGGTTCATTATTGTTACTGTTTTGGGCATATCGAATACGCCATTGGTAGCTTGCCAGGCTCTGTCATAGCTCTGGGTTCATCCCAGGGGGCTAATTCTTTTCTATGCCAGACCATTGACCATCCAGAGCCCACAGGACAGAGCTCTGGGTGTAGACAAGCCTGTCTCCTGTCTGCCACCTGTCGACACAGCCAGGCACTGCAGCCACACCTGCAACACCTCCCGGGCTACCTGGTGTTATACAATCTAGGGTGTATGTAGTAAAGGGTGTATGTAGTAAAACCACCTAGCCCTAAGGCTAATGGGACACAGGAAGTAAGGCTCAGAAGACTTCCCCTGCCACTAAAAGACCCAGAGCAGGCTGGGCAACCCTCTTCTGAGAGAAGCTCCAGCAGGAACAAAGGCCAGGAAAGGAATTTCAAAGAGGTCATTTGACCACTCCCAGCTCTATCTCCTTGGCAGTATTCTAGTAAGTGACTTCTATCTAGGTAGAAAGCCCCACATGGAGCAGCTAGGGAAAATCCTATAAAAGCCACCTTGAACAAAGAGAGGGTGTGATGCTTTCTTTTGTTCAAGTGTGGGCAGGCCAAGCCTGCCCAATAGAGACACCTGGTTTCTCATGCTTTTTGCCCACATGACTGAGCACAATGGTCATCTCATCGTCCCTCTTGAGATGCGTCCTGGGGTTCTCTCCTTCCCTGGAAAAGCTGCATTCTCCCGTAAGTGCATTACTGTCTCTCTGTTTTTACTGCTCTCTTCTTCCCCTTCCTAAAAACTTCCAAATAAAAATGTGCTTTTACTTCACTACTACTGAAATTTCTTTCTGAAATTCCTTTTTTTTTGGGGGAGGGGAGGTACCAAATTACTTAATTTGAAGGACCAATACAAGTCAAAGACTGAATGATGTAGTGGAACTTACAGAAAAGGTCACGGTAACCCCAACATGCATGGACTGCCCTGGTGGCTTCGGTCACCTATAGCTACGGGAAGACAGCGTAAGGCTTAGCTTTCAATGTCCCTGTGCAAAGAGATATGCGGCAATGTCAGATTCGGGGGGGCATCTTGCACAATTTGGTTACGTGGTCATCCAATTCTTTGATGGCCTTCACCTGCTCGTCCAGGTAGTGAGTCTCCAGGAAATCACACAGATGCGGGTCGATTTTGTCTGTGGCCAGCCTGTGCAGTTCCAGGAGGGACTGGTTCATGCTCTTCTCCAAGTGCAAGGCACACTCCATCGCTTTTAGCCAGTTCTCCCAGTCATCGTGGTCTGGTTTCTTGATATCCTGCAGAAAGATGCGCCGCAGCGCTGGTTTTGCAGCTTCATGAGATTGGTGAAGAAATAGTTAGCAAAGTTCTTCAGAGCCACATCGTTGCAGTCAAAATAAGAGATGGACAGGTAGACGAAGGAGGCGTAGAGCGCCAGGTTGATGTGGCGGGTGATGGCGGCCTCCCAGGCCTGGTGGTAGTTCTGGCGCACCTGCGAAGGAGACGCGTGGTCATGGTGGCAGCTGGGTGGGCGCCTGGACGATGCAGCAGCAGTGGCGGCAGTGGTGGTGGTGGTGGACAGGCTCCAAGAGGCTGGTGGGGGCAGCGGGATGAGCGCTGGGTTCTATAGGACAAGATAGTACAAGAACAGTAAGACCTGGGTAAGCCTAGCGGACTTTCCTTCCTGCAGAGCAATCCCTCCCTCCAGCCTGAGTCGCAGCTCCCTAGAGAGCTCAGGTTTGGCTTGATGGCCATATTGTGGGGCTGGCAGGGCTCTGGTCTTTTATGCGCAGGGGCTCATTTCAGACTTTATCAGTTCTAGCCTTGCTAGCAGGTCTCGGGTAGCAGAAGTGGAACAGGTGAACATGACCATCTCTCTCCTTTCTGCCTCATGAAAAGAACCATGGAGGCACACCAGCTTCAGTTTGATATTTAGATACTAACTGTTGGTTTCTCATCAGTATTAGAAGATGGCACATATGGTCTTAAATTCCTTCAGGGGGAATAATGAGTTGGTAAATTTAGTAAATACTACATCAATATTTGGAAAATCCATACAGAAGATAATGGTGGTATACTATTTTTAGAAATATAATATTATTGAAATAGAATAAAATTAACTTTTCCCTTTCTATAAAACACCATATTCTTCACCAAAAATAGCCTACTTCTATTGAATTTTAATATATATATACATCTAGATAAATGGAATTACATTTTTGCATTCTTAATTATCTATACATAATATCAAATATTTAAGGTTCTTAGTTGACTTTATTAGTTACAAAAAGTTAATGAGTGTGCCTGCTTTATTTGTTAATTGTTACCCTGAGCTCTCATAACAAAATTTTTGTAGAAATATCTTGATTTGACCTAGAGTGGTGTGTCATGAAAATAAAACAAAACACTTGCTAGTGAATAAAATGTTAATTTTCATTGTGTTAAAAAATAGTCTCTACAACAAATGCACCATTACTGCAGCAGGCATCTAATAGTTGAGTTATATTGTTCCAATTATATATGCAGGAAAGATATCTTTTATCTTCACAGTGGCCCCATAGGCAACTATTATTAGTTCCATTTATAAAGTGAGAAACAAAAACAAAGCAAGACAATTTAGGCATCACTTCCTGTAGTAACTTGCTAAGAAAATGCAGTTTTTATATCAGGTGTTGTTCCAACAAGAAAATAGAAACAATATGAAGAAAAAAAAAGAAATTAATCCTTGCAAAAAGATAGTTAAGGGAACACTGCAATAGCAGAGCAATTAACTTCAGTGCTTTGTCCTGGAGGCTGAAGGCTGATGGACAAAAGGGGAAGGTCTTATATTTAAGCACCAAGTGAACAAAGCAGAAATCAAATTTGTGTTAAAAGCTAGAGTCAGAGATTATAACCTGCTCATTGATGCAAGAGAGGTGATGGCTGACGGCAGGTCTCTGTCTTGCGGTCCCAGGTTCTTCAATATTTTCAAGAATGAAAATACTGAGTAATAAAGATGCTCATACTCAGAGTAGGTTAGTTAGGAAGTTGATTGAAAAATAAAACAGAAACTCCCCAGCTTAGGAGGAATTTTCTGTAAAATTATGTAAAGTATGGCTCATTTTGTGTGTTGCTTTTACATTAGGAAAACTAGGTCTTTGTGCTTATCAAAGGTTCCCAAGACTCCCATTCCCCAACCCCCCACGCTGAGTTGTTTTGCTAAATTAGGGCCCATTGTGTTGCTAAAATGGATAAACATTTCATTCCCACTGAGGCTGGTTCAGACTATTTATTTAAGACCTTTTAGGTATATATTTGACCATCTGCTCACATATTATACAATATTTCTTAATCTCCTCTGAGCTGGGGCCTAGGCCAGAATTTACAGCCTTCGGAAACTATAAACTTCCTCAATCTCAGAGAGAGTGCCCAGGAATTTGCAGGAATGTTTAGGAATGTAGGATGAAGGCTAAAACTGAGCTTCTCACAAGAGCTGGAAGTGGGGAAAACTGAGCCTTCACCTTTCATTGTTGGACATTGCCCTAAGCAGTAAGGGACTTTTCTTTTAAGGATGAACCTAAGAAACATGAATTGTTTTCAAATCAGTTGTGATTTGATTAAGATCTGTGAACTTTATAGACAGCTATGCTATTTAGACAGCTATGCTATTAGCATTTATGTATTACATGACTTGAGGATGGGGGTAATTCTCTGAGATGTGTGTTGATTTTGGACCAAGCTTAGCCGTGCTCAGGTCTTACTGCTGCTTTTTTTTTTTTTTTTTGGTAATTTTATTTAATTATACCACCATGAGATAGACAATTACAAAGATATTCATGATTGAGTTTCTGTCATACAGTGTTCTAGCACTGATCCTTCCACCAGTGTTCATTTCCCACCAATATCCCCAAATTTTCTCGCCTCTCCACCAGTTGGCCTCTACAGCAAGCACCTTTCTTCTGTGCTCTCTCTCTCTCTCTCTTTCTCTCTCTCTCTCTCTCTCTCTCTTTGTCTCTCTGTGTTTCTCTGTCTCTCTCTCTCTATGTGTCTCCCTTTGCACTGTTTTACACCTTGTGGCTTGCCCTACATACATTTAAGGGTTATCGTGTATATCACTTTGCCTACATCCAATGCTCATTTTTAGTCTGGTGTTACAATTTCCAACAATTAGTAGAACACTGGTATATATTTATATCCTCCAAATGAATGCAGTCATTCTATATCTGTCCTTTTCCTTCTGACTAATTTTAATAAGCATGATAATCTCCATGTTTATTCATTTGTAGTAACTTCCATGGCTTCATTTTTCCTAGCAGTTGCATATTATTCCACTGTGTAGATGTATCAGAGTTTCTTTTATCCAGTCTTCTGTTCTCAGGCACTTGGTTGTTTCTAGATTCTGGCTGTTGTGAATAGTGCTTCAATGAATACAGAAGTGCAGATAGTATTTCTTCTGTGCATTTTTGGGTCTCCAGGGTATATTCCAAGAGTAGTGTTTCTGGGTCATCTTCACTTGATCACTTGAATCCCATTATTCATCAATTTGCTCGAGCGGGCGCCAGTAACATTTCCATTGGATCCTATCACGTGCCAATGTAGCCCGATGTCATCTTGTTGATTCAGGAATATGAAGAGCCTCAAACCGTTTCTTCAGGGTTTTGACAAGGAAGTCAGACCATCTTGTAGGTGGGCGGCCACGTGATCTTTTGACATCCTGTGGGATCCAGTCGGTAATGGCTCTAGTCCAGCGCTTGTCTCCAAATTGCATTATATGTCCAGCCCATCTGATTTTCGATGCCTTGGCAAACGAGACAGCATCCCTGATTCTGGAATGTAATATCAATTTTTTATATAAAATGATATTGCTGGGTCAAATGGGAGTTCGATATCAAGTTTATGGAGGACTGTCCATATTGTTTTCCAAAAGGTCCCGGCATGTCGGCACTCCCACCAACAGTGAATGAAAGTTCCTTTTGTGCCCTATATCCACGCCAGAACTGCTTCTTGCTCTTTTGGATGTGTTCCAGCCTCTGTGGTGTAAGATGAGTCCTCATCATTTTTTTGATTTGCATTTCCCTGATATTAATGAAAGAAAGCACTTTTTCATGTGCCTGTTGGCTATTTGAATTTCTTCTTTGAGGACTTTTCTGTTCATTTCTTCTCTCCATTTTTAATGGGGTTGGATATTTTTTCTTGTAAAGTTCTGCAAGGTCTTGTATATCATTGATATTACACCCTTCTCAGATGGGTATTAGGTAAATATTCTTTCCCAATGTGTGATGTGTGGGTTTTTTTGTATCTTGGTCACTGTTTCTTTTTGAAGTGCAGAAGCTTTTCAGTTTCATATAATCCTATTTGCTCCTAGTTTTTGCTCTGGAATAACTACTTGCAGGGCTCACTCACAGGAAGTGCAGTATATTATCCACTGTATTATCTTTCTGGCCCTCAATTCCCTGAGGTGTTTTTTTGTCTTTGTTTTTGGTCAAACCCAGAGCTCCTCAGGGCTTACTCCTGCTTTTTGTTCAGAGAAAACTCCTTTCAGGGCTCCGCTCAAGCAAGGCTCAGGTACATCAAGTATAATTACCTTACCTGCAGTACTCTCTGACTGCCCTCAATTCCCTGGGATTTTTTGGACTTTGTTTTTGGCCAAACCTAGTGGTGCTCAGGGTTTAAGCCTGGCTCTCCTCTCAGGATCCCTCCTGGCCAGCTTGCCAGACCCTACGGGATGCTGGGGACTGGACCCAGGTCGGCCCTAGGCAAAGCATTTGTACCTCTCCACACCCTAAGGGTGGTTAATCTTAAAAAAAATGTGTGGTTAGTTCAACTTCCTGATTTTTAATCCTCAAGAATAATAATCACTCTATTACAGAGCAGTTGTAATTAAGACAGTGTGGTATTGGTATAGAGACAGACCTGTAGACCTATGGAATAGAACTGAGTATCCTGAAACACATTCTCAAATATACAACCACTTAATCTTCGATAAAGGAGCAAAAAATATTAAGTGGAGCAAAGAAAGCCTCTTCAACAAATGGTGCTGGGAAAATTGGGCAGCTACATGTAGAAAAATGAACTTAGACCTCCTTCTAACGCCATGCACAAAAGTCAGATCAAAATGGATTCTAGATCTCAACATCAGACATGAATCTATAAGGTACATCCAAGAAAACATAGGAGAAAGCGCTCTACGACATCGAAACAAAAAAGTATCTTTAAAGATGACACACCACTGACCAACAAATGGAAGCAAAGATAAACAAATGGGATTATATAAAACTAAAGAGCTTCTGCACCTCAAAAGAAACGGTGACCAAGATACAAAGACAATCCACAGAGTGGGAAAGGATATTCACCCAATACCCATCTGACAAGGGGTTAATATCCAGGATATATCAGGCACTGGTAGCACTCCACAAGAAAAAAAACAGCCAACCCCATCAAAAAATGGGGAGAAGAAATGAACAGAAGCTTCCAAAAAGAAGAAATTCGAATGGCCAAAAGGCATATGAAAAAGTGTTCTTCATCTTTAATCATCAGGGAGATGCAAATCAAAACAACAATGAGGTACCATCTCACACCACAGAGACTGGCACACATCCAAAACAGTAAGAACAACCAGTGCTGGCGTGGATGTGGGGAAAAAGGGACTCTGATCCACTGTTGGTGGGAGTGCCGACTGGTCCAGCCCTTTTGGAAAACAATATGGGCATTCCTCCGAAAACTAGATATTGAGCTCCCACTTGATCCAGCAATAGCACTCTTGGGAATATACCCGAGAGACCGAAAAACACATAGCAGAAACACTATCTGTACTTTTTATTCATCTCTGCGCTATTCACTATAGCTAGAATCTGGAAACAACCTAAATGCCCGAGAACAGAGGACTGGCTAAAGAAACTGTGGTTCATCTACACTATGGAATACTATGCGGCTGTCAGAAAAGATGAAATTATGAAATTTACCTGCAAATGGATGGACATGGAGACTATCATGCTGAGTGAAATTAGTCAGAAGGAAAAGTACAGATATAGAATGACTGCATTCATTAATACGACATAAATAGATACCAGTGTTTTACTAAATGTGGGAAATGGTAATGGCAGATTAAAACTCACCATTGAATATACACAAAGAGACTTAAGTGATAAACTCTAAATACCTGCAGGGCTAGCCACAATGTGTAAAATAAGAGGGAGAGAGATGCAGAGACAGAGAGAGAGAGAGAGAAAGAGAGAGAAACTGGGGTACCTGCTATTAAGGCAGCATGGAGGTGGGCAGGAGGGGGGGGGAAACATTGGTGGTGGAAATGGGGCACTGGTAGAGGGATGGGTGCTGGTATACTGTATTACCAAGAACCAATTATGAACACCTTTGTAATTGTATGTTTCACTGTGGTATAATAAAAAAAAATTAAAAAAAATAATAATCACTGTTGGGATGCTATTCACCAATGCCTGAACTTTGGGGTGTTCACATCTTATTCAAGACACTGCTAAAGACCAATAAAATTTGCTATCAAGGCAAGCAAAGTAACATTCATGATAAACTTTCAGTAACAGCACCTTGAACCACAGTGCTTAAAAGTGGGGATGAATGGGGGGCATTGGTAGGAAAGTAAAAGGAAAAAGGGCCGTCATAGAGGCAAGCTGCAGGTGAGAAGGAAATGGAACATTCCTGGAGAAAAAATAGACTTTGCAAAGAAATTAGTGTATAAATACTCTAAGCCTAGACCTCAATCATATAAAACATTGCAAGTTTGTAATCAACAGTGATCAAAAATATATTTTTGATAAAAATAATAATAAAAAGCTGTATTTCAGAAGGAGCAAGTTTTGGATCAACTGCTGCCTTCATAAGAATCCTTTTGGAATATAGCTAAGAAGCAGTATTGGAAAAAGAAAGTATGGACAAGCAGAATCCAGGAAGGAGAAATAAACCTTTCTACCAGCACAATTCAACAGATAACCTTGATTAGTCAATTGAATTCAAAGAGGCAGAAGGGTTCAGAGATTGGAAATCTGTTCTGATCCTTATATTTATTCTGAGGCAAGAGTCTTTCACTGGGGAAATGACCAGCAACAGCCTCTTGACAGCAGTCTTGCTAAAAAAGGAACCAAGGCCAGCAAAGTTGTGCAAACTAGACAACAGGCAATTTACATTCAAGCAGAAAATGGTACCAGATTCTTGTCTGTCCATTGCAATATAAATCCACAGGCTTGTTTCTACAGCAAGAAACCTTGAAAATGTTAGCAATTCCAAGAAGCAAAGCAGAATAATCCCAGAATATTTTTCTCCTCTTTGTATTAGGGGTGAAATGTTACATTATATAATGTAATCCACAATGTGGAAGGTAAGGAAATGAGAAAGAGAGAGAGAAAGAGAAAGAAATAAATAGCCTGCCTTAGAAGCAGGCTAGGGGAAGGGAAAGGAATTGGAGACATTGGTGGTGGGAAATGGGCACTGCTTTAGGGATGGGTGTTGGAACACTGTATGACCGAAACCCAAATATGAACATCTTATGAACATCTTTGTAAATGTATATCTCACGGTGGTATAATAAAATATTTATAAAAAAGAAAATGATGCATAGAATTAGGAATATCCATAGGGAGCAAGAAAATCATACAGTGTAATAATCTTGCTAAGTGATTAATAAATCAGCATATATACAAGGGAGTACATTCATGAGTTATGATAACATCAAGGAACAAGTAATGAACTGTGTGTTGAAGTCATTTAAGAATCTGTCATCAATAAGCATTTGTCATAAAGATTGTATAGAATTCACTTAGAAAACACTCTTCAAGTAAAGTTTTTCCTTTATAGCATAATGATTTATCAAGTGATTCATTCATCTTTGAAAGTACAGTTAGAACCATCTGACTTAACTCAGCTAGATTTTTGGCTCTGGAAAAGTTAGAGTGGTAATTGAATATTCTGGAATCTTTTCATGGAAATAGGCAGGGATTGCTTTCTTTTATATAGTGTTTCGTTTATTTACTGGATTTAAAATAGAACTTATTGTACATTCACTAAAAAGGCACAGGGTAAAATATAGCTAGCTCTTGAATATTACATTAATGTATGTTATTGATTCTTTCCTCCATACAGTTCTCAAATTAGTTTTATTTGATCAAATTCATAAATGAGGAGCCTTCAATTTGAAACTCATAGGCAAATGGAAGTTGATGAAACTACTTTTAAATAATATTATCTGAAGTATAAAATATTACTGAATAAACTGGGGAAGACTTTTTATTCTGTCATATTATTTTATTCAACAACAGTTGAATAACAGTTGTTATAAATATTCTATACACAATTATGTGAATGCTTAAATACATTGTCTTTTGGATGCCAGAGAGATACAGCATTTTGAGCAGTTGCCTCCACCAAGGTTTGATTCTTGGCATCTCATGTGGTGACCTGAAATTATCACCCCCAAGAGTGTTACCCCGGACTCAGGAGTAAGTACTGAGGTAAGCACATTACTGGGTTTGGCCCCAATATCAAAGGAAAAAGAACTAATTGCTGCTTCTGTTTTTATTTGTCTAAGGTATTAAATAATATCTACTTTTTATGTGTACCGTTGTTTAACATATTAAACAATATTATTTTCAAATGACAGAATCCTCCAATATGTTATTGATATAATTTCACTATTTTTAATTAATAGAAGCATTTTCCCCAAAATCATGTTGCTCTGAAAAATGCAGATGATTTCACAGTATATAAATTTTGAAATGTTCCTCTAGAGACATTTTATTATGGATAATAAATGTTGCTCTGGGAGACATTTTATTATGGGTAAAATATATTATGGTTACATGTAGAAAATATATAGGAATAACATATAATTATTTTGGCCCTGGATGGTTGATGGTCTGACAAAGAAAAAGACTGGGCCCCCGGGATGAACCCAAGCCATGGCAGAGTCTGGCAAGCTACCCGTGGTGTATTTGATATGCCAAAACCATGAACTATAATGGCCCCATTCCCAATGAATGGAGACGTTACTGGCGCTCACTTGAGCAAATCGATGAACAATGGGAAGACAAGTGATACAAGTGATTATATAAATATAAGTTTCTATAATATATAGAAAATATATATTTTATCTCCATATAATATAAAATATATAGATTATATATTATAATATATAAATTATAATATTTATATATTATACCTGAGTCGGATTTAAAATATTTGTATATAATATTTTATATATAATATTTTAATATTTATATAATATATAAATATTTTAAATCCGGCTCAGGTATGCCATTCCAGAGACTCACAGACATGGGGCAGAGCTGCTGCTGGCTCTCCCTGTGCACAGCCGCTCACGAGGTGCCCAGGAGGGATGGCAGGTTCTAGTCCTGGCCCACCACCCCAGCAGAGCTTTGCAACAAGCCAGAAGAACCCCCACTCCATGAGGGCCTCCATTCTCCACATCTGGACTTCCTTCTCGTCAGAACTCCACCCAGCAGACCAGTCTATCACAGTCCGGCTCGCGCAAGCGCCATGCGGTTCATCAATAAATGCTGCACTTAGAGATTACTACAAGTGTATGCTCCCTGCACGGCAGAGCCTGGCAAGCTACCCGTGTTGTATTTGATATGACAAATACCAGTAACAATTATAGACCTCATTCCAGAATGGATTGAGGCTCTTTATGTTCCTGGAGCAAGCAGATGCCCTTGGGCTCTACTAGCATGAGACAGGACATATGGAGATTTTACTGGGGCCCGCTGGAGCAAATCAATGATGAATGGGAAGACAGTGATACAGTGATATTATAATACATTATCTATTATATATATAGGGAAATGCACAAAATATAATATATAGAAAATTATCATGGGAATATAGAAACTAGTAATCCCAATAAAATATGAAAAGTAGCTATCAATAGTTGAGGATTAGTGGTGAATTAGAATATTAATACACAAGGAAAACAATTGGTCCGCAAAATGCACAAGGTGTTGTCCAGCCCCGCTCCATCCATCTCTGATTAATATCCTTTTTTTTTGAAATTTTTTGGGCCACACTCGGCAATGCTCAGGGGGTTTATCCTGGCTCTGCGAATTACTTCTGGCATTGCTCGGGGACCATATGGGATGCCGAGGATCGAACCCAGGTCGTCATGGGCCGGTCACGTGCTAGGCAAACGCCCCTACCCACTGGACTATCGCTCCGGCCCCTGATTAATATCTCCTATATCATATATTTGATTCCAGATCCATTCAACTATATCCCTAAAATCGTCCAACATTCTTAATAGTTGACTGTTCACAGAAATCAATTTCTACAATTCTAAACCCAGATCACTTCAGTGATTAGCTTACTGTAGTTCAAAATGTTTAAACAAGATGATGGCTTGAGAATAAATGCGGAGTTTATCCCCATTTATCTTGCATATGGTAAATACATATTCTATCCCTAGCACCCCAAATGGTCCCTTGAACCTGCCAGAGGTGATCTGTGAGTGCAGAGCTAGGAATAAGCCCTGAGCACTGGTGAGTGTGGCACAATAACACAAAGAAAGAATCCATTTATCCCAAGGATTAGCAGAAAGAAACATACTCTCAGGTTTACCACAGCCTTCCCACTTTAATGTGGCCTGGGAGGAATTCTGCAAGATATACAACTAACTACAGTGTGAAGTCTGTGTTAAAAGAAGCATTTCCATTTGAGACAATATATAATAGACCTGACATCTGGGAACCTGAATGTTCAGAATAATACTCATTGCCTGCTGCCTTTTATTGCTAATTAGACATAGAGTCAGATGAAATGCATAGCTCCATTCATTTATTATGCACTCTGGAGCCTCAGAAATCTCAGATTGATCACTGGCAACAAATAAAGGATCTCCCTTTCCTTTTAATAACAGCCAACTATTATGTTTATACTTCCAAATGGAAATAGTACTTCAGCTATCCATCAGTTGAAAGGCAAAGGAGAAGTTCACCCAAAAACAAAGCAGGCAGTTAGCTAGGCAATTGCTTCATTTTCAAAAGTTCTACATTAAATTCAAATGCTATTCTAGGTTCACTGCCATTCAGATTAAATTGACATTTAAAAAGAAAATATGCATTCTTTCCTAACCTTTAGAAATAACATAGGATTTAGACATTTCAATCTTGTTTCTTTCTCTCTTGCTTGTGTTTCTTATCAGTTTATTCAGTGCCCAAACAATTATTTTTTAACCTTTGGTAGAAAATGATGAGGAAGTCTAAAAACAGCAACTATTGAAGACAACTTCCATGGTGCAATAGAGCTGCTGAGAGCATTTTATATTTTTTTCTCCAGGATTTTATTTTATTGCTTAAAAATCAATTAAAATTAAAACTATGATCAAGTGATTATTTATTAGGTTTGGAGAAGATAAAATTCAACATTTTTTAGACCAAACATATTATTTTTTACGTCAATAAAAATAAAGCACAAGGTATTTATTAATTTGTTTTACCATGTTAGTGATTATATTACTGCACTAGTTATCGAACCAAGGATAGTATCAGTCATTATTTCTTCTACTCGAAATATTAAAATTATTCTAATTTCTTATACAAAATAGTGAGACATAAAATTAATAGTGGAGAAAAAGTCAAGTGTTTCAGAATGAGCACAGAGTACAGAGAGGGTCAGTAGTCAGAACTCTTGTGAATCATAATCATTCATAGATTATTCATGGATACAATTAAAACATGGCACTTTGATGGAGAATAAAAGAAAGCAGTGTTTTTTCTTTAAGAGTTATTGATAAGATAATTATGCATCTGTATAGAGCTGAAAAATAATAGGATAGTACTTTAAATCATTATATCTGATTTAAGAACATAAAGATATATTATTTAATACAATTCAAAAATGATAGAATTTATTATTAAAGTTTTCCAGGTGTTATAAGTCTATGTAAATATAGATCTGTTCCTTTGACCATTTGCATGCACAACATGTGGCCATATTGAAAGCACTTTTAGATTATTGGGGTTCTGGGAACTTGAGTTATGATCCTTATTCTGTCACTGACTGCTACAAGTCTTTAAGAAATATCACTATCACTATCACTATCTGCCCGTTAATCATCTATTTGCTAGAGCAGGCACCAGTAATATCTCCATATGTCCTGTTTCATGCTAGTAGAACTCAAAGGCATCTGCTTGCTCAGGAACATAAAGAGCCTCAAACCATTATATTAGGTCGCGGGAATGACCTAAAATAAATGTTACTGGTATTTGGCATATCAAATGCTACACGAGCAGCTTGCCAGGCTTGCCGTGTGGGTGGCATACTGTTGTAGTCACCTCTAAATAAAGCATTTATTGATGAACCCGGCTGTGATAGTCTGATCTGCTGGGTGGAGTTGTGACGAGAGGGAAGTCCGGATGTGGAAAATGGTGGGCCCCATGGAGTAGGGGAGGGTGGTCTGGCTTGTTGTGAGGTGCTGGGGTGACAGGCCAGGGCTAGAACCCGCATGCCTCCCAGGTGCCTCATGAGCAGCTGGGCACAGGGAGAGCAAGTAGCAGCTCTGCCCCATGTCTGAGAGTCTCTGGTTCAGCATACCTGGGCGGATTGAAAAAAAAAAAAAACTGCTGCACGGTGGCTGTCGATGATCCGGGCTGTGATAGTCTGGTCTGCTGGGTGGAGTTGTGAGGAGAGGGAAGTCCGGATGTGGAAAATGGCGGGCCCCATGGAGTAGGGGAGGGTGGTCTGGCTTGTTGTGAGGTGCTGGGGTGGCAGGCCAGAGCTAGAACCCGGCATGCCTCCCAGGTGCCTCATGAGCAGCTGGGCACAGGAAGAGCAAGTAGCAGCTCTGCCCCATCTCTGAGATTCTCTGGTTCAGCATACCTGGGCATATTTCTTTAAGAAATATGTTTAAACGATTTACTATCTAGCTCCCAGTGTCCACTCAATTTTTATTAATAAAAGAAATTCTAACTCATTGGAAAATACACTCTGTTTAGGGTTCTTTGTTGACATGACAACCTCCCGATTGGATTACTTTGGTGTATATAAGGGGCTGACTTGAGGCCCCTTCACCTTTTGCCTTTTGGTTCCTCAGCTTTCAGCTTTTGGCTCCTGCAGCTTTTGGCTTTTGGCTTTTGGCCTTTTGTTCTTTGGCCTTTTGCTCCTTCTTCTGGGTAGGACTCAGCTCGGGTGAGATCCTCTCTCTCTTTTGGGAGACTTAGGCTCTTTTGTATGGTCTAAGTTCGGACCAGAGCTAGAGTTTGTTCATTATATTGGATTGCTGTGGAAGAGCTTTTGTACTATTAAAAGCCATTTTTGAACTGCACCGGATTCGTGAGTTTTCATCTGTTCTCCTGTCTTCCCTCGGAGGTAGAAGACAACCTCTGTCCTGACACTGTCGGGGACCCTGGAGGCGTTCCCGACAATAGTGAATACTGAATAACCAAGAAACTGCTCAAGATGAGAGCTTTCTACTGAGAGTATACCACCTACACGTCATAGCCTGGCAAGCTACCCGTGTTTTATTTGATATGCCAAAAACCAGTAACAATTATGGACCTCATTCCCATGACCTGATGGAATGGTTTGAGGCTCTTCCTGTCCCAGGAGCAAGCAGACGCCCTTGAGCTGCACTTGCTTGTGACAGGACGTATGGAGATGTTACTGGTGCCCGCTCGAGCAAATCGATGAACAACGGGAAGACAGTGACAGACATTGTTCAGAGTAGAGATTATACACAATAAGCTTAGCGTTTCTTACAGTGGTAGAATAAGGGATTGTTCAGAAAAGCCAATATGTAAGTCAAATTGACACAAGACAGCTGAGAGAGTTCCCTACTATTAAGTTGGAACAATTTAAACAAGAAAAAAAGCATACAATAACCTATAGTATTAATTGCAAATACTTATGTGTATATGATGCAAAATTGAACAGTATTTTAAATGAGAGAAAAATATAGACCTTTCATGCAGAGGGTTCTGGATAATTCATCGGGATATACTCCTATCAAGAAGTACAACTGTTAATCTTTATAGTATGAATTTGCTTGCTTTGTTTCAAAGATTATAATACAAAAAGGGGGAAGGAAATAATTATATACTGCTGAAATCTTGAAAACACTCTAGTAGACAGGACAGGTTCATGGCCAGTATCCTTTATGTAAAATGATCAGATTTGAACTTTACTTCTGTGATTCTTTTCCTCAATAACAGAAAACTGCAATAAACAAATTCTGAAATTCCTGTGGGATGTGTGTGTGTGTGTTTGTGTTTATATAAGTGACCTTTACCAGAAAGATAAATAAATTTCAACAAAGGAGATTACCTAAGTGTGTCGTATGTATTTATGCCAGCCTAGTAAGAAACTGATTTATTTTTTAAAGGACAGAAATATTTATTACAACTTAACAATGCAAATAGCTATACTTCACAATCTAAAACTGTTTGTGACTCACTTCCATTTTTGTAAATATGTATTTATTTAAATAATATATTCTCTTGATTTCATAGTTTTATTAGTTTTAATGTTATGAATCAAGTATTTAGAAATAGTTTCACTTGTATCACTTGCCTTCCCATTGTTCATCAATTTGCTCGAGCGGGCACCAGTAAAATCTCCATTCATTGGGAATGAGGTCCATTATTTTTATGGTTTTTGGCATAGAGAGTACACCACGGGTAGCTTGCCAGGCTTTGCCATGGCTCTGGGTTCATCTTAGATGGGCCCAGTCTTTTTCTATGTCAGACCATCAACCATCCAGGGCCCACGGGACAGAACACTGGGTGTAGACAAGCCTGTCTCCTGTCTGCCAGCTGCCAACGCAACCAGGCACCGCAGCCACACATGCAACACCTCAAGGGGCAGTTGGCAGGTTTATGAAGTGTATGAAAATATACTTCATAAACTATTTCTTAAAATAGTTTATGAAGTTTTTATATATAGATTCCCATTAATAAATACTTAATATAGTTATCTTTTCAATTTACTTATATTTGGGAAAATACTAGATATATGCCTGAGCACCTTAACAGTTTTGCTCTATAATATTAATTTGATATCATTCATATTATTTTCCAAGAACAACAATGATGAAAATGCATAGAATTTCATTTAATTAGGCAATGTGGAATTTTGACACGCAAATAATTTAGAAGCTTAATCGTGGATTAAATAATTACCATGTATAGCTCTGGGCAAGTTAAGTTTATGCCCCTCCATTTTTTGTATGAAATATGAAGATGACTATTTATTTCCTAAAATTTTTATAAGAATTGAATGGAGAAGTATAGATACATATTTATAACATTAATTTTCCTTTAGTAATACTGTTTAAAATGCATTTGTAATATATAATAAACACTCCTCCTTTGTATACAAAATTTTTTTTTGTATACAAGTTGCTCCTTTGTATACAATTTCCTTCTTTGATCTTGCTGCCTGAAAAATTATGTCTCAGTCTATGGCATCCATTACTTTGACTAGGATGTGTGTTGGGGTCTTTCTATTGGGGTCTCTTCTTGCTGGTATGCATCGGGCTTCTTGGATATGGATGCCTTTGTCCTTTAACTTGGGGAACTTTTCAGCCAGGATGTTTTTAACTGTTTTAATTTCCTTGGGGTTACTTTCCTGTCCCTCTGGGATTCCAATAATTCTTATGTTGTTCCGCCTAGCTTCATCCCAATGTTCTCTGTTCCGTTGCTTATCCATTTTCGGGCCTTTTTCCATCTTATGTAGTTCTCTGAGTGCTTTCTGCAGCTCATCTTCAGTCTCACTGATTCTCTCTTCCGCTGCTGCCATCCTATTGTTGAGAGCCCCTATTGTGTTTTATATTTCATCTTCTGAGTTTTTAAGCGATGATATTTCTATTTGCATGGTTCTCATTTCTGCTCCCATTTACTCCCGTAGAATAAGCTGGGCTCAGGGAGAGCCCAGCTCATGAGGCGCCGGGAAGTATGGCGAGTTCTAGCCCTGGCCTGCCACCTCAGCAGAGCCTCACAACAAGCCAGACCACCCTCCACTACTCCATGGGGCCCGACATTTTCCACATCCGGACTTCCCTGTCATCACAATTCCACCCAGCAGACCAGACTATCACAGCCTGGATCATCCACACCCACCCTGCATCACTTTCTTTCCAATCCTGCCCAGGTATGCTGAACCAGAGACTCTCAGACATGGGGCAGAGCTGCTCCTTGCTCTCCTTGTGCCCCAGCTGCTCGTGAGGTGCCCGGGAGGCATGGCGGGTTCTAGCCCTGGCCTGCCACCTCAGCAGAGCCTCACAACAAGCCAGATCACCCTCCACTACTTTATGGGGCCCGCCATTTTCCACATCCGACTTCCCTCTTGTCACAACTCAATCCAGCAGACCAGACTATCACAGCCCGGATCATCCACACTCACCCTGCAACAGTTTCTTTCAATCCGGCCCAGGTATGCTGAACCAGAGACTCTCAGACATGGGGCAGAGCTGCTCCTTGCTCTCCCTGTGCCCAGCTGCTCGTGAGGCACCCGGGAAGCATGGCGGGTTCTAGCCCTGCCTGCCACCTCAACAGAGCCTCACAACAAGCCAAACCACCCTCTACTACTCCATGTGTCTGACATTTTCCACATCCAGACTTCCCTCTCGTCACAACTCCACCCATCAGACCAGACTATTACAGCCCGGTCACGTGGCCACTAGCGACGGCATGGTTCATCTATAAATGCTTTATTTCAAGGTGACTACAACAGTATGCCACCCGCACAGCAAGCCTGGCAAGCTGCTCGTGTAGTATTTGATATGCCAAATACCAGTAACATTTATATTAGGTCATTCCCGTGACCTAATATAATGGTTTGAGGCTCTCTATGTTCCTGGAGCAAGAGGATACCTTTGGGTTCTAATCGCATGAGACAGGACATATGGAGATAGTACTGGTGCCCGCTCTAGCAAATAGATGATTAACGGGAAGATAGTGATAGTGATAGAATATATAATAAACAACTATTTTTGTGGTATAATCATGACCATCTAGATATTAGGTAAGATAATATCTGTGCTTTTTTATCAGTTTATTTTTTTAGCATCATACCTGGTAACAAACCTAATAAACTATATGTGATAATTTTATTATAAATATAATAAACCTGTCACATATACTTTACTAGGTTTTCATCATATAGAGTTATAATTTAACTTTTTACATTTCTTATCCATATTGGCATTGTTCAGTTTGCTTGCAATACTTATGATAAAAACTGTTGGTTCCACATGGCAAACATGCACTACTGTCCTTTGAGCTATTTCTCTAGCCTTAAATATATCTTTTAATTCTTCTGTATATTATATGTGTTTTAGTATAGGAGGAGGAATATATTTCATGTATTACTGTCATTTTACTTTCTTTTTTACATGCTTAGTGACATTGTTATTTCCCTTCCTAATTTCTGAGACCATGATGCCATCATGGATTTTTATTTACATATTTTAAGACGATGGAGGAGAGATTTTGCGATTTATAGTTATAGATTGAAGTGTGACTGCCATGACTTGTATCACTTATATCACTTGTCTTCCTATTGTTCATCAATTTGCTCGAGTGGGCACAGTAACAACTCCATACATCCTGTCACATGGTAGTGTATACCAAGGGCAACTGCTTGCTCCAGGAAAATGAAGAGCCTCAAACCATTCCTTCAGGTCATGGGAATGAGGTCTATAATTGTTGCTGTTTTCTGGCATATCAAATATCATATACGGCATGGGTAGCTTGCCAGGCTCTGCCTTTGCGGGTGGAATACTCTTGTAGTAGCCTCTTATCACATGCATGTATTGATAAACTGCAGGGCCACAAGGTGGCTGTGAGAAACAGGTAAAGATCAGCTTTTCTGCTGGGTGGAGCTCTGATGAGCTGTGGTTCCGGATGTTGAAAATGGTGCCCTTCATGGTGTGGGAGTTCCTCTGGCTTCTTGCGAGGCTCTGCTGGGATGGTGGGACAGGGCTAGAACCCGCCTTTCCTCCTGGGTGCCACATGATCAGCTGGGCACAGGGAGAACTGGTAGGAGCTCTGTCATGTCTCTGAGTCTCTGGATCAGGTATACCTGGGCTTGAAATAGATGGCTGTATGGTGGCACTCTGACGAGCAGGGCTGTGATCAGCTCTTCTACTGGGTAGAGCTGATGAGTTGTGGATTCCGGATGTTGAAAATGGAGACCCTCATGGTGTGGGGGGGGGTTGTTCTGGCTTCTTGTAAGGCTCTACTGGGATGGCAGGCCAGGGCTAGAACCCGCCTTCCTTCTTGGGCATCTGATGATCAGCTGGGCACAGGGAGAGCTGGTAGCTGTTGCAGGACATCTAAAAGCCTAGGCCTCTGCATCTGCTCTGGATTGCCTCCTGCAGGTCACTTCATAGATAGGGGCTTTGTCTGAATGTGGCAGTTATATCTGATCATGTATTCTGTACTGGCTGATATAAATATTCTCTCATGCTACCACAATCATTTTGGGACTAGCTAGATCTTACCAGTATATTTGCCTGGCCACGTTGGATCTCTAAGTAATTAGACCAGAGAGAAATGCTGTTTGCCTCCAAGCAAGCAAGCATGGCTTCCTGATAACTCAAAGGCAACTAAAATACAAAGCTACTTTGAAGTAGACGAGACTCTTGTGAAGGCTTGGAGAAATATTTAACTGGTATTAGTATTAGTCTTTGGTACAGAGACATGCCATCTCAGAAACCCCCTTCTCTACCCTATAAAGGCAATTCCAGGCAGATCTTGGCTCAAGACATTAGGTGAGGTGCTGGGAGAAATTACCTGAGGGCATTTGATCCTTCATGCCACGGGAAGTTACATTTAACTTATAGCTCCTCCCAGCTCTGATAGGAGGCTTTTAATTAGCTCTGGGTCTTTGTAAACAGCCAGATGGTCTCCTGAAGTTGCTACATTTCTATAGAGCTATTTTCCTGTTTTCATCTCTAGATAGCCCAGCCCATTCTGGGCTGGGCTGGGGAGTTTGGGCAGATTTCTAGCTATAAAATAAGCTGCAAAAAAAAAAAGCAGCTCTCTCATTTTTCCCCTTTTGCCATTTCAGCTTCCCTTGGTGCCATGGCTCCCTGGCTGCACCGGCTCGTGTAGCATGAAAGTGCTCACTGGGCCAGGGGATGGCTTCGGTACTTCCCCTAAAAGGGACAGTTACCAGACGGTGCTTCCCCTAAAAAGGGGCTGTCGCCAACAAAGCCCCCTAGACTCTTTAGTTGTTCCTAAGAATGCTTGGTGTGCAATTAGAGCGCTTGTTTATGCTGAAACTTAGACTCTGAGTAATGGAGGAATTGGACAAGGAGAGAAGCCTGCGGCAACCGTAGTTTTCATTATACACAATTATAGCATAAAACAAAGATAGTATAAAAATGCCAGCCCAGCGCAGCGTTTGCTGCCAAGGCCTGAGCTGGTCTCAGGTCCTTGATAAGGAAAGGCTCGTGGCCTTCAGGACTTTGCTTCCCATCATTAGCGGGAAGGGAGAATTCTTGACCTATGGGTCGAGACGACCGGCTACTCCCTGTTGACGGGAATGCAGTGATTAGCCTCCCTAAACCTCCTGTGTGAAAAATAATTGGGCCTGTTAAAGTTAACAATTTATAGTACAAAATCTTAATAATCTTATAACAATAAATTCTGCATAGAAGTTTCTATTTAGGAGTAGGTTAAGTTAATCTATAATATGTGCATAGAGCTAGTAAGTAATTCTATGAAAATCAAAATAAAAAAAATATGTACCTTACTTAAGGAAAATATGAAAGTAAAAACAAAAGATGTCAAAAAAACATGTCTGAAAAACAGGCACAGGCAAAAGGTGGTCATATGTGGTAGACACGATAAACTCCTTTTGTTTTAAAAATGTCTCCTTTGCTAAAAAATAACTGGTGTAATCTTGTGTCTGTGCATTTGTTGAACATAAGAAGAAAAGCTTTGCCCTCAGTAAACTGCAGCAGCAGCAGCAGCAGCATTTGACCTCCCCTTGTGTCTGTGTCTGTCTATCCATCGCGCCCGACGTTCCTGTCCTCCTGATTTCCTCACACTGTTTACCCCCAAGACTTAGAGTTCACACTGACTGAGCGGTCTGTGGCACCTTGGCGTTTTGCTTCTCCTTCCTCTCCATTCTCTGTTGGCCCTCAACACGTGGTGGCAGCCATCTTGGCCTACACCTGGCTGGGACCTAGCTGGGAACCCAGAGTCAGGAGGTTTTCCCTGCTCTTGGATTGTATATTGGAACCTGTGATAGTAAAGCCCTTTTAAAACTGCATCGGATTCCTGAGTCTTCATCCATTCCCGCCGGCTCCGTAGGTAGAAGGGAACTCGCTTCCCAACACTGTAGGGGATCCCGCAGAGCTCCCTGACAGCAGTAACTCTACACCTATTTTATCTATCTATCTATCTATCTATCTATCTATCTATCTATCTATCTATCTATCTATCTATCTATCTATCTATCTATCTATCTATCTATCTATCTATCTATCTATCTATCTATCTATCTTTCTGTCTGTCTCTCTGTCTCTCTCTCACTCTGTCTCTCTATCATTTATTTAAAATATTTCCACCCATTCAGTATGATTTTTTTTCAGGGTTTGGGTCACATAGGGAAAAGCTCAGGGGTGATTTTTTTTTGCTCTGTATTCAGAAATTACTCCTGGTGGTGCTGGGGGTGAAGAGCACACCATATGGGATGCCAGTGATCAAACCCAGGTCCAGTCCACAGCAGTGCAAGGCGAATGCTCTCCCTGCGTACATTGCTCTGGCTCCATTATACATTTTAAGACCAGTTTGTTTGGATAACTATTAGGTATGAAGATTTTAGTTGTTTAGACATTTGTCCCCTACTCTTACTGTTAGCCATTACTAACTGGATTCCATGATATGTCAAAAGATCTCGTGGCCTCCCACCTACAAGATGGTCAGACTTCTTTGTCAAGACTCTGAACGAACAGTTTGAGGCTCTTCGTATTCGATGGAGCAAGCAGATGCCATTGGGCTACACTGGCTCATGATAGGGTCAAATGGAAACGTTACTGGTGCCCACTCGAGCAAATCAATGAATAACAGGATGTCAAATGATCAAGTGTTCAAGTGACTGTTAACAGAACAGTAAAAGTCATGGAGAGCTTTTACACAAGTACAAGTATGCAAGAATGCATTTTTCTCAGTAATAGTTTTAAGTCTTTTCTCATCAAAAGTTG
Organism: Cryptotis parvus; assembly: GCA_021461705.1. Taxonomy (NCBI): domain Eukaryota; kingdom Metazoa; phylum Chordata; class Mammalia; order Eulipotyphla; family Soricidae; genus Cryptotis; species Cryptotis parvus. The sequence continues at coordinate 9,503 of JAJIBD010009503.1, read as the reverse complement.
ACTTTAATACACATGACAACCCTTTAATGTATGTTCTGTAATCCATAGTCTGGAAGGGAAGGAAAAGAGAAAGAGAGAGAAAGGGAAAGAAATAAAGAACCTGCCATGGAGGCGGTCTGGGGAGGGGGAGGGAACCGGGATGTTGGTAGTGGAAGATGGGCACTGGTGGAGGGATGGGTGCCGGAACACTGTATGACCAAAACCCAAATATGAACCTTTTAATTGTATATCTTTGTAATTGTATATCTCACAGTGGTATAATAAAATACTTTTAAAAAAAGTTGACTTTAGGGACTCTGCAATAGAATAGCAATTATGGCACTTGCTTTGCATGTGGCTCATGATAATTCATTTCCTGGTACTTTATGGTCCCCTGAGCACTCCAGCAGTGATCTCTAAGTGCAGAACCAGGTGTAAGCCCTTGAACACTTCTGGGTGTGTCCAGTCTCCAAGAAAATTCTAAACAAATAAACAAAAATATTGGCATTTTTTGAAACAAAACCAGGGGCCGGAGCTATAGCCCAGTGGGTAGGGTGTTTGCCTTAAACGCAGCCAGCCCATGCCAGGCCGGGTTCGATCCCCGGCATCCCATATGGTCCCTGAGTACCGCCAGGAGTAATTCCTGAGTGCAGAGTCAGGAGAAACTCCTGAGCATTGTCGGGTGTGACCCAAAAGGAAAAAAAAAGAAACAAAACCAGAATTCTCATAACCATTGAAATGAAAATAAGTCCAAAAAAAATACCTGATTGGGTGTTGATCATTAATTTCATAGTTGTATTTATTGAGTGTCTGCGTCCAGAATTTTGTCTAGAACTCATTTGACAATTCTTGTACAATAATGAAGATAGCACACAGGTTTATATTCTCCATTAAGGACCCATATAAAGAGAGATTTCAAAATTTAAATAATGAGCAAATATAGTTTTGAAAATATTAAACTCTTTACAAATTCTCTGAAGTCTATGTATTTATATTTTCTTTTGCTTAAAATTAATCACTTATGTTTTGTGTTTCAGACAATGTCAAAAAGACAAATGTGTACAGTATGATACAGTATTTGAAAAAATAAGTTATAAAATTATGACTAATGCTATATTTATAATTTAAATATATTTGGATCTTTCTATTTCTTCATAGCTTTAGCATATGTATAGCTCCTATAAAATTTGCCTAAGTTAAGTATGAATAGTTTAATAGTTAATAAGTTTTGGGTAACTTGTCAGCAACATTTTATCTTTAACACTCTGGATTCTCTGCATGCTTAGCTCTCCCTGACAATACATCTGTAAATTATGTCATTGTGAATAAACATTTTCTCCCGGAATCCAGGGTGTCTACTTTATGATACATTTTAGATGTCTGAGGCAAACTTTGAGTTACAAAAGAGATAAATGAAACATACACTTTGATAGAAGAAAAAGCAGTATAGATAAAGAGATACACAAGTAAATAAATAGTCTAAAAACTTAATCTGTAGTTAAATATGTGACGTAAGGTGACATGAGCTTATATAGGAAACCAAATTCTGCATGGGAACATTCAAGATTTTATGTAAAAAGGAGTGGAAGTTTCATTGCAAGAGAACAAGCCCATAACTAGTCAAAGTTCTGTTTGCAGGGGCAGAGGGATGAAGGGAGTCTGGATGCTTGAATATTCTTAAACTATGGAAGATTTCATAATTGATTAGGATTGATAAAGCTGAGAGTTAATAAAAACAGATAAAGTTTGAATGTTAACTTTCAATGAATACTGAAGAACTGTGCTATAGGTAATGCTTTGGAATGTGGTAGTGTTCTGTTTTTGTATTTTGCTTACTCCTGGCTGTGCTGAGAAATCACTCTGTGCCATGCTCAGGGGACAATATTGGATGATAGATTGTACCTGGTATGCTGCATAAATACAAGCACCCTAACCCCTGTACTATTGCTCTAGCCACTGTTGTTTTCCAAAGGTAGATTTTTAAAACGACTTTAGAGACTTAATGTTGGAGTGTGAAGTGTAGATTAGAGAATGTAAAAAGATCCAGATTCCTGAGTGAAAATTGTTTTTGAGTTCCAGTGAAAATAATGGCAGCCTAAATTTAGGGCAGTGATGTCAAAGAAGAGAGAACACCATTTTTAAATAAAATATTGAAAAAATTAATCTTTGGGGCTTAAATTCCTACTATTGCAAATGAAGATGGACATACAATTGGGGTTATAAATGATGGCACACTGAAACCAGAGGAGAGTGAGCTAAAGATATTTCAGCTGCAGGAGAATTGTTGTATTTACAATTCTACAGAAATATCCAAAAGTAAAATCATATAGGCAATTAAAAATTGTTTCTGAATGTCCAGAAAGGACTTGAACTTTGGTTTAATGATTTTTTTGTCATTTTCTTACAGGTGCCCAGTAAAGGAAACTGAGTTTTCATAAAAGTGAAAGAATGAGCATTAAAATTATAAATTGCACCAGAGTTCAAAATTAGCTTTGAGTTCTAGGTTCCACCATTTACTAACTAATATGACCCTAGGGTCATCTATTTTATAACAGTCAGAAATGTTTACCTTGAAGTTAATATCTTACTTATAAACTCAACAAGGTAACATGCAAAAGTGCTTTGGAAATCTTTAGTGTATTTTCTGTACTTTTTATTATAATATACTTCCGACAAAACCTATATATTAAGATGTTCATTGCAGCATTTTAATGAAAAATTAAAAATGCCTAAACAACTGTAGTTAGGGAACATTTATGTGTATATATACATATATATATGTATATATATATGTATATATATATGTGTATATATATGTATATATATATATATATGAAAACAGTGCCTTAATATATATGCTGTTATTATGCTGCTAGTAGCATGTTGACATGAGTATTATAAAATTCTTGGTCATTGTTTACATTATTTCATTATGAGAAAAAGATACATTTTTGTGCCTTTTATATATATATACATATATATACATATCTATATAAAGTATATAAAATTGATTGGAAAAATGACTTCCAGATTTATCAATTTTTATTTTTGGAAAATAATGTCTGTGAATGATGCATTTTAATGTCAGTCCTGCCATGATTATTGGAAAACAACGTTTAATGCATCTTTAAATAATTTTCTTATGAAGTGAATTAAGCAAGTTACTGTTAATATATAAAAATAGTAATTAAACATAGTGATATGTAGTATCTTAAATCTTTAAAAGAAACATTAAATTATCGCATAGTCAAATACATAAGTATTTATGTGTGCATATATATTCATATATATTCATATATCAGATACATAAAGACTCAGTCAAAAGTCATATACCTTGGGACATAGTTTTCATTTAAGGCAGCACTAACGAAAATCAGGTATTTGGGTATTTTTAGCAAAACCCAAAGAAAATAGGACCATTTTGTAACTATAGATTGGACAAACCGTAGGTTGTGCCAGAAGCATAAAATCAGGATTTTATTTTCCACATTTGAGTTGTAGAATTGGGAAACAGAGTCTCAAAACAAAACACATTAAGAGAGTTTTCAAGAGCACTCTGTCTAGATCATCTTGCAGAAAGATACAGTATATTCTACCAATTTAACATTGAATATTTAGATACTATTAGGAGGTCTTGCAAGAATTTGAGCAGCTCTAAGACATTCTGTTAAAGAAAATTTGTGTTCTGTTGCTTATTGCTGCATGTATATACACAAATTATCAAAAATTCTATTTAATTTATATCATCTGAATTGTAGTACTATAACCTACTTTGTTGAAATTACAAAGCATTCACTGATAGAGTAACAGTAAATAATTTGTGGAACTGATAGTATGACAAAAAGGAGGGAATAATAATAATATAAAAGACAATGAATATTACAATGATAACAAGGGAATGGTAATAAGGATACGGATAATAAGGAGAAAAAAGAAAGCCATGATGACAAGAGGAGGACTAGATTGGAGGAGGAGGAAGAAATTATCCCTTAAATTTTTAAGTTCTCACAGAAACTGTCTTGCTATACTGTGGAATGTAAAAGTATGAGACCCTTACCATTCTGTGCTTAAAGATAAAGAAATGAAGTACAAGTAACTCATTGCTGCTGGTATGGATCATGGTAGGTAAGAAAGCAAGATGGTTTCTGCAAGAGGCCTTTTCATTTTTCCTGTAGGGGACAGAGGGGGAAAACATTGCATTTAATTTGTCTGGCTTCTTCTGATTTCTTTTTCATGGACTTTTTTCTTGAGGGGAAACATGGTTTTCTTTTACATTTCTTTGATGGATTTATTCTGTTTCTAAGTTTTTTAAACTTGGAACTTGATATAGTAAAATTGTCCTCCAGGCATTTGAAGGAGATTGACTGATTAGTTTGGGAATAGCTATCATCTGTATCTGCACAAAAATGACTGACTTTTGGTAATTGTTATGGGAAATAATCAAATTTTAATTTTAAAGGACATATCTGAGATACTCTTGACAACATTCGTGATATATGTACCACAGTTTTTTGTGCCGGAAGTGTGTATAAAGGGATTTATGTGCATTCATAGAAAATCTCACTTTAGATTCACGGATCTAGAAGAAGAGAAAACCATAAAAATTACATCTATGATTATTCATAATTTATTTTTATACCAATAGTTCTACAGGGATGGTATTCAATGAAATAAAATTTATAAGAATAATTGCAATTCTAGACCTACCTATATGGTAACATGAATATGTGAAAAATAAAAAAAATTACTTGGGTTGCAGTACTTCTCATTCGAGTCCACAAGGGATATGCGACTTATCCATTGGCACTATGGGAGAGAAAATTTGCTTTTACCATAGTAGTTATTGGGTCACATTCCAGAAGTTAAAAATTCAATTAGCAACACCAGTTCTCAAATCTTACATTATAAACATCTATAGATAGTAAATCAGGAGTGAGTGCAATGCTATTATCATGTAGTCCTCAAAGAAATAGTTTTTCTGATATTTCTCAATGTCAGATGAAAGAACAATTTCTATTTTATAAGTAAAATAAGATCTACTCCAGACCTACAGCTGTGCTGCTCAGCCAGCCCCATGTGGAAGCAATCCATGGAGCTGACCTCCCGTAAAGGGCTCCGACCAGCCCTTGGCCAAGTCCACCATTGCTCCAAGGGTTTGCTCACGCGCAGGGAAGGGACCATGCTGGCCGGACTCGGAGCAGAGATTTGGGCTCTGCCCTTTCCTCCACCTCCATGCCAGCTTCCCAAGAAGAGAGATCCACCCACGCCAGACCCACAGTTCCTCTGAAACCCCGGAAGAGATCCAGACCCATCCACTCCAGACCTAGAGCGGCACTGCTCGGCCGGACCCATGTGGAAGCAATGCATGGAGCTGACCTCCCAGCCACTGCGAATCCAACATTGCTCCAAGGGTTTGCTCACACATGTGGGGAGGGACCACGCTCACCGGACTCGTGGGGAGATTTGGCTCTGCCCTTTCCTCCACCTCCATGCCAGCTTCCCGGTAGAGAGATCCACCCACGCCAGACCACAGCTTTGTTGGCGCACTGCCACAAAGCAGCTGTGCAATATAATACTGATTTTAGGATAAGGTCCTTCCCAGGAGCTTTCACATTTATACACTCTATACAGTTTTAGACAGGTTCTAACTGATGCCCCTCATCCCAGTAAGCCTAACAGGAAGCCAGAGCAACCCCACACATCATGAGGTCTTTCATTCTCAACATTCAGACTCCATAGTTCCTCAGAGCTCCATCCAAGCGAAAACCTGATCTTTCCCCTATTAGTTTCATCAGTAAAAGCTGGAGATGAGAGCTTTCTACTGATAGTATACCACCTACATGGCAGAGCCTGGCAAGCTACCAGCGTTTTATTTGTTATGCCAAAAACTAGTAACAATTATGGACCTCAATTCCATGACCTGAAGAATGGTTTGAGGCACTTCCTGTTCCTGGAGCAAGCAGATGCCCTTGAGCTACACTTGCTTGGGACAGGACATATGGAGATGTTACTCATGCCTACTCGAGCAAATCGATGAACAACAGGAAGACAGTGATACAGTGAAGTAAAATAAACAAAGTATTGATTACACTCTAAACTAGATAGGGAATCATACATAATTCTTTTGATCCAGAGTAATTAAAAGTAGTGTATTTTTTCAGATATCTTTGGGTAGATAGACTCTTACTGTAGTCTTTCAGTGAAACAAGTAATCCCAAAGATCTTTCTTTGTGCAAATTAGCTATCTAGGAGAGTTAGATATTATGACCTTCATGGTAGTTTAGTTTACAAATTTCATTTTTATATTTCATTTAAATTTGATGATGAAAATAAAATGATTTTTTGTAAGTAACTTAAACACCTTATTATTTTATATTGAAAAATTAAAAACCTTATAGCACCATAAGTAATCTTTAATAGAATACTTATGCAATTGTCTTTTTATTAATGTTTGATGTTTTATACCTTTTTGTTTTCTTGTCAGTAAAGTAAGAGTTTATTAGATGTCATCAAAAAATATAGATGGTTTTCTATTTTTAATGGATGACTTTTTTCTTTCTGTGATAAGTCTTACATGTATTTTCTAAGTTCCTTGTTGATAGACATTATTTACCTTTCATCTTACCTTCAGTCTTACTGTATAGAGCTACCAAAACACAGAAAAGCTCCAACAAATCAATAACTCTAGTGACTTATTATTCTACTAATATAAAAAGTGGCACATTATTAACTCATACAACTAAAAAAATCAAACAAATTATCTTAGTAAAAACTAGGTAACAAACCAAAATACATTTTCCCCAATGAAACCATATTTTTACCCATCCATAAAAGTCAAAATTACAATATGATATTATCTTACATCTGTTAGACTATTATTAACAAAACAAAAAATTGTTGATAAAGAAGTGGAAAATAACACTTCTGTACTATAGTGGAAACACAGATTTATGCAAACACTCGAAAATCACTATATAGCCTTTCAGAAAATCAAAAATAGAACTACCATAAAATTCTAGGCAATTCTACTTAAGGTTTTTGTCTGAACGTACAAAATAATTCTCAGAAAATAGAAGCCCCATGATTATTACAACATCATATGTAACAGTCAATATTAAAATAACCTATATATTAAAATGAATGGATAATATGTGATATTTACACATATACATATATAAATAAGCATATATACAAATAGTGGAACTTTATTCAGTCATAAGATAGAATTAAATTCTGTTAGTTGCAACAACAGAGGCACTAGGCTAAGTGAGATAAGTTAGAAAGAGATAAAGAAAGACAAATACTGTTTGATCTTTCTAATACATGTAAATTGGAGATCTGAAAAAAAATAATTAAGGACAGATTGGTATCGCCGACTTGTCAAGGAAAAGATGAGTCAAGGAAGAACAGGAAGGTTGATTGTGAAATAAATGAAAGAAGTAAAATGTTTCAAAATCCCAAATTTTAATTACTATGTCCTAAGAAAAAGGAAAAGATAAATACCCTATAAAATCTATCAATGTTTTACTGCTTTCCCTCATAATAACTTTCTGCATTTTAGTGAAAGCACATTATATCCACATTTAATAACATTATCAATTTGACCCTCCCAACTCTTCTTTTGATGTTGACAACTCTTTCAGTCTCTGAAATATTGTCTGTTCAAATTAATGATTCATCTGCAAATCTTTGTTTCCTAATTTATGTTCTAGCAATGGACCAAGAACTCTCTAGGTCACCTAGCAAACATTGTATATCTTTGTACATAGTCTTTCCTGTGGTTGGTAAGGAGGACATCCAGACCAGAAATTATCATTTCTGGAGAAAGCTATATGTATTTATCTATCCCTCATCCTTTATTTGTTTGTTTCATAGATAAGAACATGACCTAAGACTATTGTTAACTCCTTCACCAAAGTCCATAAAATTTCTACTAGTAAATCATGATTTGAACTTAGATTATTAGAATTCCCAAGACTTATTATATTTCTTTCCCTAAAATATATTAATTCAGTAAACAAAACCATATTTGGAAGATCTAAATTGGTGATATATGACACATAATGGTTGATGGTCTGACTAAAAAGACTGGGTCCCCTGAGATGAACCCAAAGTCATGGCAGAGCCTGGCAAGCTACCTGTGGTGTATTTGATATGCCAAAAACAGTAACTATAATGGACCTCATTCCCAATGAATGGAGTCATTATTGGTGCCCGCTCATGCAAATTGATGAACAATGGGAAGACAAGTGATACAAGTGAAGTGATGTGACACAAGAATGAATGTAGAGTCTCCATTAATATCAAACCTGGGAGAGATAATATATGTGTGGGGGTGCTAGCATGGCACATGACTGACCTGGATTCTATCCCTAGCATCCCATATGGTGACACCTGAGTTAAGAGCCAGGATCATACCTGAACTCTCTAACCACTGGATATGGCTCCAAATCAAGAAAATAAAATTAAGGCATTGAAAATATTCAGATGTTTATTATTAAACTAATGTCATTTTATTCCTTAATAGCTAATTAGAAGAGTTATGTTACTTAAAATAAAGTAAATGTCCTACTGATGTGATTAAGAGACATTTTCTTCAAGGTCTCAAAGATCTAAATGATTAATCATTTTTTCCTATTGCTCATTCATTCTAAGTCTCAAGTAGCATTGCTTTTCATTGAAGGGTATTGACTGCAAATGGGTAATTCATCTTTGGTCAGAGTAAATTATGTTTTGTGTCCATATAGAAAATTTAATCATTAGGGCCATTTCTGCCTCTATTTACTCTTTCTAGAAAACCTTACATTTGTCAAAATGAATGATCTCTCTCCATGAAATATTCTTTGATACAGATTATAGTATCTTCCTCATTTATCACTCTGCTAGCATTGCACCATTTGTACTGGTTGTTTATGGCTACTGTAACAAATTACCACAAACTGTTTTTAACAACACAAATATATTTTCTTAGCGTTGTTTTAGGTCCAGCTCTCAATGTCTCACTGGGCTAAAATAGATGTGTCAGCAAGTCTCAAAAGGGGAATTTATTTACTTACCTTTTTAAATTTGCCATGAGTATGCCTTGATTCATACTCTCTGACTTCATCCTAAAAATCCAGAAATAGTGTGTTGATTCATCTTCCATTGTATCACTGTGATATTCTCTTCTGCCCAAGGCATAAAGCAGAATAATTAACTCATAGCAAAGCCCTTGGCTGGGGTTATAGATCAGTGGTAATACTCATGCCTTGATTATATGAGATATTTAATATGTGGCACTAGAAAATAATTTAAATGTTCCTTAGCATCTGAAATTTCCATTCTGCCACACAAGTTAACTGAGATTCACCGATTTATAGAGTTAGAATATGATATCTTTGACTGACAATTATCGTGCTTGTCACAATAATCATTTTCCTCAATTCCCCAAATCATTTTAGAGTAGTCATTCTAAAAATCAAATAATGGACAAAGGCAATTTTTATTTTTAGATTTTTTTTAGCACTTCTATTGGTAATGATCTG
>JAJIBD010009502.1:0-57228 GCA_021461705.1 Cryptotis parvus | reverse complement strand
CCCTCATCCACTAATGTCTTAGCAGGCACTAATTAATTTACTTTATATTTCTTTCTACAATATGTATCTTGTAATGGTATTGCTAAAGTCATGGCCTGAGGTACAAGCTGGGCCTTGAGTTACTATTTTCACTCACTGAGCTTAGTGGCCTCTACTCAATTTCCCCTCTAATTTCCTCGCTTTCCAGGGGCTGCAGCTCTGGGAAGGTGGGGGAGATGTAGCCGCATAAGTAGCTGCCTGCTTCAGGGGGCTTCTGCGGGCTGAGACATCAACTTCAGGTGTCTCTCTGGCCTCTCTGAGATCATCCTGAAGCTTGGGTTGTTTCCCTGGCAGCGGTGGGGAGTGGACAGGGCAGGGGGTTCGATCTGCCTGCAGCCTGTCTAGGGTCCAGAGACCTTGACCAAGTGGCAGCCTGGCCTTCCTGGGATAACTCAGCTGCCTGCATCTCTCCTGTGCCTTTTGATCCAAGTGGGCTGGGACTTCTGAGTGCCCCTAGCGCTGGGTGGGTACTGAGAAGCGGCCGGCAGACAGGCCGGAGCTCCACACGTGTGAACTGAGTCTCTTTTTGCCGTTTGGGTTTGTAGGTTCAACAGAATCTCTCAGTACTAAGCCACAGGCCACCGCTTTCTCCAGCAGACCTTCATGGAATGTGGTACCCGACAGTGCGGAGAGCCCTGGTCTGTCTGTCCAAGTTGTACAGATGCATCGATGTATGTAGTAGACGCCTCTTGACTGTAAACTGCTTTTCCACTTGAAATGTTTTAATTTTATTTTGAGATCTTGACATAGTGCTTTCGTATTAGAATCATTATTTTAGATACTGAGATAACTTTGTTTTTCTAATTTTGGACTAATTTTGGTGTATTTGTGGGACCAGGAGGTGCTGGTGGTTGAATCCAGGTCTCCACATGTGAAGCATGTCCTCTGGCCCACTGAGCCATCTCGTTGGCCCAGGATATAGGGATTCTCAAACAATCTATAGACCCTTAAAATCTGCCAACTTGGGCTGGGGCGGTAGCACAGTGGGTAGGGCTTTTGCCTTGCATGCGGCCAACCTGGGTTTGATCCCCGGCATCCCATATGGTCCCCTGAACACCACCAGGAGTAATTCCTGAATGCAGAGCCAGGAGTAACCCCTGAGCATTGCTGGGTGTGACTCAAAAAGAAAAAAATCTGCTAGCTTCGGGCAGTTATGAACACCTTGAGATTGTACGGACAGTCGTGAGTGCCTGATTGTATACGTGTCTTTTGAGGACACAAGCTTTTTAAAAAATGTTTTCATAGAGATTTTTGACAAATAGGTTAAAAACTTATGGCTTAATCCACATGTGTTAGTTTATAGGTTAAAAAGGAATAAGCAAAGTGACATGTGCAATGTCACATTAGGTGTGATATGAATTCAGTATTAAATGCAGCCACTTTAATTTAGATCCGTACTCAGCCAAAGTCAGCATCTTTAACAAGCAGTGTTGAGATCAATGTCTTACTAACCACAGACTAATTAGAGGGTTTTTGCTGACATTGGCAGTACCTTTTTAAAATACCAGCTCACAATATTCATTGATTTCAGGTAACAGTTATTTTAAGCATTCCAATTTCATAAGATTACCAGTCCATGAAAAATTAGATTTGTCTACATTTATTTTCCGTCAGCAAGTGGTTTGCTGCCAAACTAATTTATAAAACTCAATAGAATCAGTTTGTATTAAAAAAAAAAAAAAAAGAAAAAGAGGGACAGAGCGATAGCACAGGGGGGAGGGCGTTTGCCTTGCACACGGCTGACCTGGGTTCGATTCCTGGCATCCCATATGGTTCCTTGAACACCGCCAGGAGTAATTCCTGAGTAAAGAGCCAGGAGTAATCCCTGAGCATTGCCAGGTGTGACCCAAAACCAAAAAAAGAGAATTTGGGGGTTGAGGAGGTTGTACAGAGATATGCATGTGCCCGGCTTGGCTAGTCCCTGGCACCGCCTGACTTCTTCAGGTCTTAACACCATCGCGTGAAGGCCCCAAAGCATGGCGGGGGTGACTCAGGTGGTTCCTAGTACTCAGTCCTCTGACTCTGCTGACTGAAAGTTGCAGTGAATTAATCCCAGGCCCCCTGAACACTGCATATTAAGGCCCCAAGTCCCCAGATTTTGATTATTAACAACCTTAGAAGGATGTAAAGAGAAAGTAATATGGGACCAGAACGATAGAACAGCATGAGCGCATTTGCCTTGCACGTAGCCAACCCAAGTTTTTTTATTTTTTTTAAAAAATATTTTATTATAGCACCATGTGATATGAAATTACAAGATGTTCATGTTTGAGTTTCAGTCATACAGAGTTTCAGCACCCATCCCTCCACCAGTGCCCATTTCCCACCAACAGTGTCCACACTTCCCTTCCCCATCCCCGATCCAGCCTCCAAGGCAGGTTCTTTATTTCCTCCTTTATCTCTTTCTCCTCTCTCTCTCTCTCCCCCTCTCTCCAACTCAGCTTCCCTTTCTTACACATTGTGGATTGTAATAAATACATTTAGAGGTTATCATGTGCCTCTTTTTGACTATAGTCAAAGCACAGTTCTCGGATGGCATCATTTTCAGTGATTATCAGCAGAGTTCCCTACTCTGTGTTACCTAGTCTATGACTCTCACATGTTGTGGTATACTGGATCTTGAGATGAAGCCCGCATGTCATGGGGATAGGGTTGTGTCCAGCTGCAACCCAAGTTTTATCCTTGGCATCCCATATGGTCCCCCACAATATGGTCCACCACCAGGAGTAATTCCTGAGTGCAGAGATGGGAGTAACCCCTGAGCATCTCCGAGTGTGACCCCCCCAAGAAAATAATAAAAAAGAAAGGATATTGATAAATAATAGTAGTCAATGTAATTAATATTTTTGTTTGTTTTGGGGCAACACCATGGCTTATCCTGGCTTGCACTTAGGGATCACTCCTGGTGGTGCTTGGTGACCTTAAGTGGTGCCGGAGATTGAACCTGGGTCCTATGCATGTAAGACACGCTCACTGCTTGTTGTACTATCTCTCTGGCCCAAATTTTTTTAAATTATTAAAAAAAATTGTTTTAATGACCATGAATTACAATTGGGTAATTCGTTATTGAGATGTTTCTTAGGAACATCAGTGAGGGGTATGTATGCATCTATCTGTATCCCTCCTGTTATGGGAACTGCACACTCGGGACTGAGCCAGGCCGCACGGTGTTATTTAGCTTAGTACAGTACACGTTACTTGGTGTCCGTTAAATAGATGGTCACCAGAGTTTGTACCTGGTTAATCTTCAAACTCAACTAGAAAGTACCTTTGACCAGTTCTCAACTTTAAGGGGTGAGGCTTTTACAGATGGCATTTTACATTGTTGGCTGTCTCCGCCTTCTTGCCTGCCCGACCACTCTACCTAGCCTAGGTAGGGTTCAGAGGCTTCTCACCATGGAGCCAGAATCCGAGGTGACCCATTCCCCCAGAAACCTACTCACTTCCTGGCCCCTGACAGTGCTGAATAGGGATTTTAACCTGTTGGGTGGCTCATGCTGAGGCAGGAAGGAAGCCACTCTGCCTGTTTTTCTTATATTTATATTTGAGTATTCATTTATTTACAGTACTGGGAATGGAACCCAGGGCCCAGGAGCCAGGCATGTCCTGCCGCTGAGCCAGCCACATCCCCAGCCCCTCTTTTTGTGTCATGCCTAGTCTTCCCTTACCAGCGAGCCTTACGACCTTCACTTTCATGTCACGTCCCAGTCTTACCCCTCCCCGCATACCAGTCAGAAGGGAAGTCAGACAAATGGGCAGGACACCCTCAGTCTGAGCCGCTCCCTGTCATCTGCCAAGGCCGAGTCAGCATGGCAGTCGGGCAGCCCTGCCGCTCTCTGCAGGAGCCTCCGCAGAGAACAGGGGCGGACAGCATCCGGCATGCCAAGGCTTAGGACCAAGGGAGAGGGCGCAAGGGATTGAGAGAATCCCTGCCCAGGCCCCTTGCTGCACCACTTGGAAGATAGAATTGAGCATGACTTCAGGGGCAGGAGAGAGCTCGGCTTTGCATGCTGGAGGCCAGCTTCAGTATCTGGCACCGCATGGCCCCTGGGCTCTAGCAGCAGCAACCCCTGAACATGGATCCAGGACTAGCCCCCAGCACCAGCCTGCTGTATCTCCCTCCGAAGAATTGCTTTGTAATAGTTGATTCTGTGTGTCACGTATCATATACTATTTTGTAGTGCTTGATATTTATTTTTGCTATGTTATGTTTCGTAAGAAATTTCAGTACCTCCCCTAGCATGCCATGATTTTATTCATGTATACCGTATTTCAGAATTTAGATTGACTAGTTTTTGATTTATGTGTTTTGGTTTTGGGATCATGCCCTTGATTGCTCAGGACTTACTCCTGTCTCTGAGCTCAGGAATCAGTCCTGGCAGTTCTGGGGGAACATATGGGGTGCTGGCCGCATGCAAGGCAGGTGCTTTACCCTCAGAGTTTCTTATTTGTTGTTTCTATCATTGCAGTTGTTTTTTTTTTTTTTTTTTTTTAGTAAAACTGACAGTGTTCTGTGCACAGATCTGATAGTTCCAACAGATGACTTGTTATATATCTTTAGATGCAGCTTTATTGAGCAGATTTGTGGGAAAGTTGGTTTATGTGGATTTGGTAAAATAGCACATGCAGGAGGTTTGCTGGCGGAGGGCCCGGAGAAGGGAGAGCCGCTTCTGCCTCGGCCCTCCCCTGTCGGCCGCCCAGAGCTCGTAGCCCGGCCTGATGGATGCCGGGAGCCTAGTGATGCCGTTGCAGAGGCGTGTCTCCCGGGACCAAAAATGCCGAGAGGAATACTGAAAATAAGAAATGAATCCAACAGAAGTGGGCCGGGAAGTGTTGCTCTTTGCTCTCACTTGTGATAGTGATGGTTGTGTGATTTTGTTTGAAGAGTTCTGGAAGAGTTTATGCTGTTTCTCTTTTGTTTCGCCAGAGGGCAGTGTTCCAAGGACTCTCCCAGGAAGCCTTGTCTGCTTGTATTCAGTCCTTGCTTGGAGCATCGGATTCCATCAGCAAAAACAAGGTTTGGTCAAATGTTCGGTGACTCTTCTTAGCTGCAGTACTGTTGGTTGCATAGTATATTTATTTGTGGGCCCAGAAATTTAAAGTCATTTGACAATGGAATCTGTTTAATATGATTTAACTTTGAAGCTGTTTTAGAGAAGCTAGCATTCTGTTACAGTGCTCAGTGGAGACTGTGCTTCGATGCTGATTTGTTTCTGCTTTTTTGGGTCACACCTGGCTACGCTCAGATGTTACTCCTGGCTCTTCACTCAGGAATTAGTCTTGGCGGTGCTTGGAGGACCTTATGGGATGCGCCCATATGGGATCGAACCCAGGTCTGTGCGTGCAAGGCAAACTCCCTACCTGCTGTGCAATCGCTCCGTCCCATGACCTAATTTTTTAGATTAAGTTCATATGCTGATATCCTCTTGTGTTGCTGTGTTCTTTAAAGGGAGACAAGGGAGTGAAGAGAATGTGTGGAGAGACTTGTTCTGACTGCTCAGAGGCCATTTTCCTTACATTTCATATCTGAGGGCGCCTGCAGTTTGGGAAACATTGGCTAACTTTAGCTAACTGTTGTGTCTAAGTTTGTGTACTTTTGCCTTTGAACTCGTAATGATTAAGTGATCAGTGGGGGCTTGGGAGATAGTATGGCTGGTAAGGTTCTTGTCTTGCATGCGACCAACCAGCTTCTCTCCCCAGCACCACATATGGCCCCGATCCTACCAGGAGTAAGCCCTGAGCATAGCCAAGTGTGGCTCCAAAATAGAACAAAAAAATTCTGTGAAAATAAATGCTTTATATCTTACAGAAGTTATGTTTTCAGTTTTGTTTGGGGGCGGGGTGTCATACTGGTGATACCTGGTACTCTTAGCTTGGTGCTTGGGAACTGTTTCCAGCAGTGCGTGGGGATCAGTAGTGCCAGGTACAAACTGGGACCTCTGGCATGCAAAGTTTTCATTCAGCTGGTTGAGCTATCTTTTTTTTTTTCTTTAAATATTTTCTTATACCACCATGAGATATACAATTACAGCATTGTTCGTGTTTGGAGGTTTCGGTCACATAGTGTTCCAGCACCCCGCCCTCCACCAGTGCCCGTTCCCACCACCAATGTCCCCAATTCCCTCTCCCTCCCATAGCCTGCCTCCATGGCAGGTTCTTTATCTCTTTTCTCTCTCCCTCTCTTTTCCTTCTCTTACATATTATGGATTGCAATACATACACTTAGAGGCCAAAAGTTTTCATTCAGCTGGTTGAGCTATCTATCCTTAGGTGTTTTAGGCAGGAAATTGTCCATGCACACTTAATCCAAGCACCTAAATTTTCAGTTAGCTGATACGTTATTTGTTGGATTACAGCAACTTAAGTAAAATAAGTCTGTTTTATGTTGCTTTTGCTCATTGGAGTTGTTCTTTTGAAGATAGAACAAGTATTCAAAATGTGTGTTCCAGGGTGCAAAGTGAGTCTCCGTCAAATAAACCATACTTGTATATCTAGCTGATATGTTTATTTAGAAGGTGGAGAGAGATTTACCAGCGGGACTCACTCTGATAATTCCTTTCAAGCTCACATTGCTTACTGAAGACAGTGTGGCCCTTTGCCCAGTGTTGTATATTCCCGTTAGAAATATCCTGCCATGGGAGATTTTCTTTTTTTTTTCTTTTCTTTTTTTTTTTAACATTTTATTATACCACCACGAGATATACAATTACAATGCTGTTCACGCTTGGGGGGGTTTCGGTCACACAGTGTTCCAGCACCCCGCCCTCCACCAGTGCCCCCAGCCACCACCCATGTCCCCAATTCCCTCCCCCTCCCACATCCTGCCTAAATGGCAGGTTCTTTATCTCCTCTCCTCTCCTCTCTCTCTCCTCCTTCTCCCACACATTGTACACTTCTAAGTGCACTACGTACACTTAGAAGCCATCATTTGCATTTTTTTGTCTGTATTTAATGCTCAGTTCTATGTTAGCATCAGAACTTTAGACATTTATTCACACATGTTCCCTTCTCTATCTAAACTGACCTCTGACTCCCACACGCTTGTGGTAATTTCCACTTTCGGTAAGATCACCTAGTATATTTATGTCATGCAAATAAATGCAGTCATTCTATGTCTCTCTCTTTCCTTCTGACTAATTTCACTCAACATGATTCTTTCCATATCCATCCATTTATAGCAAAATTTCATAACTTCATTTTTTCTGACAGCTGCATAGTATTCCATTGTGTAGATGTACCACAGTTTCTTTATCCAGTCATCAGTTCTCGGGCATACTGGTTGTTTCCAGGTTCTGGCTATTGTGAATAGTGCTGCTATGAAAATAAAAGTGCGGATTGTGTTTCCGCTGTGTGTTTTTGGCTTTCCAGGGTATATTCCCAAGAGCGGTATGGCTGGGTCAAAGGGAGCTCAATTTCTAGTCTTTGGAGGAATGTCCATATTGTTTTCCAGAAAGGTTGTACAAGTCGACATTCCCACCAACAGTGTATGAGAGTCCCCTTTTCCTGCCATGGGAGATTTTCAACTTGACTAGCACCAAGAAGGAGCCAGTGTGGCATAGCTCTTGTTAATATAGAGATTCTTCTCTGAGAGGGAGCTGGGAATATTTACTATTTTCGGGTTCGGGTTGGAACTTGGCAAACAAAGTTTGAATCACAAGACTGCGGATGACCCTGAAGGGCAAATGTGACCCTCCCAAGGTAGTGACCGCTCTGTTGGCGACAGGACTGCCCAACCTGGTAGCCTTTTATGATTATCAATATTTCTGATGATCTGGACATTGAAACCTCTTTGACTGTCGTTGAAACCACGGTCCAGAACAGAAACTGAAAGCCATGAGGAGGTCAGTTGAATAGGTCTGCGCTTCCTCCTCTGTACGGTTCTAGCCGATTGCCTCGCCTGCATCTGCAAGTGGAAATAGATTTGGCCTCTCTTTAAATGTGTTGCTTTCTCACTTCTTATCTGATGTGATTTTTTTCTAGAATTTAGAATTTAATTAGTGACAATGTTAGTAAAGTCTAAAGCAAGATTTTATCCAAATAACTCTGTCATGGGTATTTTGGAGAAAGTTCTCTGTGTAATGACTTTGAACTATAAAGTTAGGTTAAGGGGCCGTATATCGAGGTGGACTAATGTTGATAGATTGTATTTCATGGTTTTCTATTTTTGTTAAATCTATCATAATAATTTTTTTGTCCTACACTTTAGACTCAGATTGATGGACAACTTTTCCTAATAAAGCATCTGTTGATTCTCCGTGAACAAATTGCTCCATTTCACACTGAATTCACCATTAGGGAAATTTCCCTGGACCTCAAGAAAACTAGAGGTATTTTATTGTCCTGGCTGGCACAGCTGGATGGGTCTGACCTGTCCAAATATGCCAGCACAGGTTATAGGTTTATTTTATGTTCATCTGCAATTTGTTTGCATGCTGTGCTTGCTAAACTGTTACTTGTTTTTGCTAAGTTGAGCTATCAACATCCTAACTACACCTGTCTCTTTGTTTTCTTTGTGAAAGGAACTGAATCTGAGCCTTCAGTTATAGTGTGGTATTACTTAGCTAAGACTTTGCCACATTTTACTATGACCAATTAGAAATGAAGAATCCAGGGCCACAGAGATAGTATGCACAGAGAGCAAGACACTTGTCTTGCGCTCAGCCAACCCTAGTTTGATCCCTGGCACTGTATTTGGTCCCCAAAGCACTGCCAGGAGTGATCCCTGAGCACTATGGTAAAATGAAAGAGAAGTACCTGTAGCAGACAGAAGGTTAGCAAATTGGGATGGTTTTAAACACACAAACAAAGCCAGTGGGGGGTGACAGGAAGGAAGGAGGGCTGACCCAAGCGCCTCTGTGTGAAACAGAGGTGGGTTCTTTCCTGCCCCTTATTTCCTGCTGTGATTGTGGGTGAGTGCATTAGTTCAGGACTTCTTTGTCCTTTCGAAATCCCTTTTCAGGGGACAGAGCGCTAGTCCAGTGGGGAGGCCATTTACCTTGCATGTGGCCAACCTGGGTTCAAACCCGGAATCCCATGTGGTCCCCCGAGCACCACCAGGAGTAATTACTGAGTACAGAGCCAGGAGTAACGCCTGAGCATTGCCAGGTGTGGCCCAAAAAGAAATCCCTTTTCACCCAAGAAATGTTTATGCATTCCCTGACATGTATGTGAATGTAAAGTAGATATGCAAATCAGCCATTTACTGTAGCATGTCATCACTTGTATCACTTGTATCATTTGTCTTCCCGTTGTTCATCAATTTGCTTGAGTGGACACCAGTAACGTCTTCGTTCATTGGGAATGAGGTCCACTATTATTACTGTTTTGGTATATCGAATACACCACAGGTAGCTTGCCAGGCTCTGCTGTGGCTGTGGGTTCATCCCAGGGGGCCCAGTCTTTTTCTATGTCAGACCATCAACCATCCAGGGCCCACCGGGCAGAGCCCTGGGTGTAGACAAGCCTGTCTCCTGTCTGCCACCTGCTGATACAGCTGGGTACTGCAGCCACTCCTACAACAACTCAAGGGGCAGGTGGCATAAAAAGTAGCAAGTCATAAAGAAATTTATTTTAAAACATGCTATTTTTTAATTACTTGACCCCATATGAATTCTCATCCCACAGTCTGAGAATCTAGGTTTTAGATGAGCTACCCCAGGTAAACTGAGTGTAATCTGCTGGTCATAATGCCCTCACCTGGTCATCAAGAGCTTTAAGGATGAAAATGGGAGTTGGAGAGATAGTACAGGGATAAGTCAGTGATCTTGCATGCAGCTGACCTGGGCTTAATCCCTAGTATCATGGTTCCCTGAGTACTTCCAGGAGTGATTCCTAAGTACCAGCTTACAGGCCCCAAACAAACAAAGAGAGGGTTGGAGGATAGTTCAGCGGGTATGGCGTTTGCCTTGCGTAGCTGACCCAGTCCCCGGCATCCCATACGGTCCCCTGAGCACCGCCAGGAGTAATTCCTGATTGCAGAGCCAGGAGTAAGCCCTGAGCATTGCCGGGGTGTGACCACCACCCCAAAAAAAAAAAAAAAAAGCAAAAAAAAGAAAATTAAAATGTATGGAAAAGTGTTTGTTGGAAGTGCATTTTAAGCTCAAGGTGCACAACTGAACTAAGTGACGCTATTATTCTGCACTTGTGTAATTGAGGCCTGTGAGTTGCTAATACACATTGAATCACCTTTCACAGGATGCCGTTCATCCTATTGAATTGTCTGACTGACTGAGCAAAAGACCAAAGTAGGGGCCAGAGCGATAGCCCAGCGGGTAGGGCGTTTGCCTTGCCGCATGGCCGGCTGCCGGCCCAGGTTCGATCCTCGGCATCCCATATGGTCCCCGAGCACCGCCAGGAGTCATTCCTGAGTGGAGAGCAGGAGTAACCCCTGAGCATCGCCGGGTGTGACCCAAAAAGCAAAAAAAAAAAAAAAAAAAAGACCAAAGTAGTTCCTTCTTTCCTTTCCCTCCTTCCCTCTCCTCCCTCCTTCCCTCCGGTTTTGCTGGGTCATATGCAGCAATGGTCAGCGCTTCGTCCTGGCTCTCTGCATAGGGATCATTCTTATTGGGACTTGGGGGACCATATAAAGTGATAGGGATTGAGTCCAAGTCATACATGTGCAGAGCATGCATCCTACCCACTGTACTATCTCTCCAGTCCAAAGTGGTTATTTTCTAAAATAATCTAAAGCTGTTGAGTATATACCATAAATAGTCCTTGTTTTCTTAATTATTTACAAGTTCACTAAACTTTATCTTTTCTCTGCCATTTCCAAGAGAATTAAGCTACGGGTTTATATAGTAAACAAACTTCTGTGATGTAGAGCTGAGAAAATAATCACTTAAATTACGGTTCGGAAGAACTCTAAACATAGGCTTTCCAAAGGCAGCAGATTGTTCCTTGCTGAAGGACTATGTTCATAACACACCTGAGAAGCACAGTGGTTTCATCACATCAGAATAAAACAGTTAACTCTTTATCTTTCATAATGCTTTCTTCTTTCCACCACAGAGAATGCCTTTTTGTTTCTCTTGGGATTTGGATAGTAAGCCCGTGTGTTATTTATATGCTCTGTGATTCTGCTTTTAAAAAACAAGGAGAAGAAAATTTTTTAAAGTCAGGGCTGGAGTGATGGTGCAGCAGGTAGGGTATTGCTCCTGCACGCAGCTGACCTGGGTTGGATCGCATCCCATGTGGCTCCCCGAGCACTGCCTGGACTAATTCCTGAGCGCAGAGGCAGCAGTAACCCCTGAGCATCGCCAGGTGTGACCCAAAAAGAAAACAAGTAAAGAAAGCCAGCAGTCAGATTCCTGGCCTTTGCCTTTTACAAAAGGCATCCTTTTTTGGATTTTATTCTCATTAAAGGCTTCCAGATCAGTTGCTGAAGATTGATTTCTTTCTTTCCTTTTGCTGTGAGGTGTTAGAACAGCGCTTATCCTTAAAGAACTCCAGGGGCTGATAGTCTTTTAAGCGATGAGCTAAAGCAGAGTTGATTGCATTTTTTAAAACTTGAAATAGAATTGCAATTTATTGCTACTTCTAATTCTAGTTTAGTTTCACTGAGGTGTGAGAAACTAAAATGCCCTAAAATGTTGGCAAAATTTTTCACTAAGGACTGAGTAGCTTGATGGTGAGCACGTCCTTTGCATGGGTGAGGCTTTAAGTTTGATCCCTGGCACTAACAAGATAAAAAAGTAGCTATTTCACTTCAGTGTTATGGAGATTGCATATACTTAACATATACTGATTTGGTTCTGCTCAGTATCAGAATATCAGACAGTCTTTCAGCTCCCTTTGTCGAAAAGGCAGAACTTTACTTATGTTTCTCTGAGCACTGGATTTGAGGGGAGGTTTCTCTTGAGGAAGGCTAGAGTCAGGGCCGTCAGCACTGCTCAGGAGTGCTACTGCAGAAGCAATATGGGAGCTTTCGTGCTTTGCTTCCTCCACTTGGCACGGTAAAGGGAAGAACGGGTCTTTCCTGCTCGCGCCTGGTGGTACTTGCTAGCTTTACTTTCAAGCTTCTAACCTCTCACAACTAACATATCTTATTGCATTTGAACATCAATGAGACCTGATTTTAGCACTTTGCAGATTCTAGTTAGTATGGAGGTTGAGGGGTAATATGTCCTTTTGGTGTTTTCTTTCTGACTGACACACTAGTTTATTCACTCTGCTTCAAATGAGTAAATTTTTGTGCCAGCCAGAAACTTCATAAAAAGAAGCTGGGTAAGTACATGAGTTTTTTTTTGTTGTTAATCCATTTAGCATTATCAAAGTAAAGCAGTGAAATTTTAAGGTATTGTTTATCATTTTCTTTTTTTCTACAAGTGAATAATTAAGATGAATAGTAGTGTCGCAGTTGTGACCGCAGCTAAGGACTCTGTGGGTACTGCCTCAGCATTGGCACTTGTCTCACCTTGTTTCATTCATGGAGGCTGTTTGATGCAAATGAAACCACTTTTGCTTGTGATGAAGAACTAAGGTATATTATGTCAAACTCAAAAGGTGAAGCTCAGCCTTTCTCTTACAGGCGTGCTTGTTCACTGGATGAGGGCTTTTGTTTTACAGATGCAGCATTTAAAATCCTGAACCCTATGACTGTTCCAAGATTTTTTAGGCTGAATAGCAACAATGCCTTGATAGAATTCTTGCTGGAGGTGAGGAATGGATTCATTGATGCCTTGGGGGAGGGGGTGGGGGAGGCCAGTGACGTTCTTTACCTGTCTGGTAATTTCTAAGCACATAGAGACAGGAGGAAACTCATCTTCTTTTTAAGGGTACTCCTGAAATAAGAGAACATTATCTTGACTCTAAAAAAGATGTAGACCGCCACCTGAAGGCAGCCTGTGAGCAGTTTATCCAGCAGCAGACCAAGCTGTTTGTGGAGCAGCTGGAAGAGTTCCTGACAAAGGTACAACCTGAGTGTACACTTGGTAAAATAATTTTGAATTCTTCAGCTAGATTTCATTTTGAGCTGCCCTTTTGTGAAAGGGCTTTGCTGAAGGAGATAGGAAGCTCGGGTCTTAATGATACAGTTAGGAGAACACTTTCCTGTTTTGGAAGCTTTTTGGTGTGGGCTTTTGTGGCTAGACTGATCGATCAAGGTAGCCTTGGTTTACATCACTGCGTGGGTCCCGGGTGCTTTTCATACTTCTGAAGCACGTTGTCAGCACTGAGCCGCTGCCCAGACCCTGCCACCAACTGTTAGACCACGTCACCCTTTGTGCTCCTTGTTCCCCAAACCCTTTGGAAGGCAGCCTTAGTTTTGTTTAATTTTTTAAACTTTATTTAAACACCTTGATTTACAGAGCTGTTCACAGTACAGTTGTTTCCGGTATTGAATAGTCCAATACCATCCCACCACCAATGTGCCCTTGCTGCCACCACAGACCCAAGTTTCCCACCCACCCACCCACCCACCATGCCCTTAGCAGATATATCTCACAATGGTATTGCTAAAGTCATGACCTTTTTATTGAGCTGTTACATGTGAGTCAGACCATCAGAGTTACTGCTTTCACTTACTAAACTTAATGGGTTTCTACTCAACTTTTTAACAAAGTTGTTCATGTTAATTTCTCATAGATACTGTCTTCAACCCCAAGCCCATTACCATTCCAAATTCCCACCACCATTATTTCCAATTTTCCTGACCACTGCTTAAGCCTGCCCCTAAGCAGACCCTTAATAATGTATTTTATATTGCTTGTTATAGCTAATTTGCTAAAAATGATCAAGAAATTTTCTTAAAGGAAAATTACTGAAATTGTTCAATCTCACAATGGAGCCATTGAGCCCTTAAGCCCTTGTATAAGAAATTACTGATACGTTGTTACAGGATAGGCATTGTGAGTGTACATTTTGTTACAGGTTGCCTTAGATTTACAGCTACTATGGGTTGCGCTACATGGTATATCAATGTACTAGTGTTTGAGGAGTTGCGTTCGTGGCCATGCGCTCCAAGAATTCCAGAGATTGTAGCTGGGTGATAAAGTTGGAATTGAATTTGTAACTGGGTGGTGTCTTTCCCACCTGGCCGCCCGGCCTTCTGGAAGAGCGGGAAGATGGAGGGAGGGAGCCCATCCCCGGCTCTGTGAAAGCTGGAGATTTCAGTCACAAAAGCTGCATACCTGACTTTTCAGTGGGTTAATCTTTAGGGAAGAATGTAAATTTTTTACATTTTTTTTATTAAAACACTGTGATTTACAAAGTAAAACGGTTTTCATAATACAGTTGCTAGAAAGATTCATCATTCAACACCAATCCCACTACCAGTGTGTTCCCACCACCAAAGACCCTCATTTCCCACCCACCCCCAACCCCATGCCTATGCCCTCAGCTGGCACTAATTATATTGACCATTAAAGTGCATACATGAAAATGGTATTAATAAATCCATTTTACCCCCTCTAGTTTGTGATGGGCGGGATTTGGCTGATTTCTGCCCTTGAATTTTCTTTCTGTGATTCTAGAATGTGATTGGTTTCTTGTGGGTGTGCGCCTCAGGGAGAGCCGGTGGCCGCCCTGCCCCCGTGTCCTGTGTCTTTGCATCATGGCCACCAGCCCAGAAGCAGTTCATTGACGGGTCCACCAGGCCTCCTGGATGTGATAGAGGTGGGGGGGAAAAGGACCCCAGCTCCAGCTCCATCTCCATGGAAGCCTGGTGACTTTAGCCACCAAGACCCACGTACCTGGGCTTGAAATTGGCTGCCCTCTTGGGTGGGGCCCTGATGAGCTGTTGAGTCTGGACTTTGAAAATGGCTGTGATTATGATGAGTGAGGTTCCTCTGGCTTCTTCCGAGGCCCTATTGGGGTGGTGGACTGGGACCAGAACCTGTCCTGCCTCCTGGATGCCTCAGTCAGCCAGCATGGGGAGAGCTGGTGGCAGCTCTCGAATGTAAATATTATAAGGCTAGTGATAGTTTTTCTAGTCACACCTAGCAGGTTTTTTCCCCAGTCACACCTAACCTTTGGGGGTTACTCCTGGCACAGTGCTCAGAGAGCTGTGCAGTGCTGGGCACTGAGCCCAGGGCTCTCACATGCAAACTCTGCACTCCAGCTTTTTAGACTAGCTCTCTGGACCCAGGAAAAATCATCTTCTTTCAAGCAGTGCTTTGTTATATAATTACAAAGTCTTTCAAGGTCTTTTATTCATTCATTCATTCATTCATTCATTCATTCATTCATTCATTCATTCGGCTTTGTGGGTCATACTCTATGAAGCTCAGGAGTTACCTGATTCTCCACTCAGGAGTTACTCCTGGCTGGCGGTATTTGGGGACCATATGGGTTGCCAGGGATAGAACTCGGCCTCGTGTAAGGCAAATGCCCTACCCGCTGTACTATCATTCCAGCCCACAGGTTCATTCTTAATACTCCTGTGAAGTGTTAATTTCCTCAGAACAACATAAATTCAATTTTTTCCCTTGCTGTGTTCAGTGTAATAGAATTTGACTTAAATCTAATTCTGTTCTCAAGGAGTTGTAACCTACTGGGAAATCATGATTAGAAAACATGTAAACATTCAGATGTATACAGCAGTGGTTATATGTTCATCCTCTAGGGTTTTTCCAGAAAGACAGCACTAATTGGGGAGCACTTTTGAAGAAAAGGCAGCGTGAGGCTTGATCTTAAGATAAGCTAATTTGGAAAAAAATCCCACTTAGCCTCTCCCAGAGCGTGCTCTACCCCAGCCTCAACAGAGGGCAGGAGAGTCCGCCCAGGAGCACGCCCCATAGACTCTTATGTCTTCAAAAAGAAAATAATATAAAAGATAAGGTAATTATCTAGGCGTATAAAGAGATGACTATAAGTAATTGTAAACACCTAAGTGTACGCCATTATGAAATTGGTTAAATTCTGATTTGTTTTCCTTTGGTAGGGGTTGGGGGTTTTGCCGAATCAGGCGCGCTCAGGGGATCACTCTGGGAACCATATTGGGTGCTGGGGATCTAACCTGGGGCCTCTATGTATAAGCAAGTTTCCTACCTGTTATCCTGTCTTTCAGTCCCAATTGGTTAAATTTTTGGAAAAATTAGTGGAATAATTGGTGACTATTCCTATTCGCATGTAATTGTTGGACACAGAACAGCATCCGGAATTGAGATTTAATAGGGGAGAAAAGTTTTCAGGATAGGATATTTGTTCTTTTGCAAATGTGGGCACATTGGTATGTTCATTTACCCCGGGAAATAGTTGGCACAATATATATTCTAAATGTGAGCTTGTTTTTCTTCATTTTTTGTCTAATGCATCTATAATCGTACTTATGTCTCACTTTAAAACTGTTACAGTGAAACATTTATGAAATGGAAAGAAGTTGAGTAAAAGTTGAAACAAGTGGTTTTACGCTACATGGGCAGCATAGGCAAAGGAGAGAATGCTCTGGAGCAGTAGGTTGGAAGAAGTAGATTGAGGGTGGGGAGACCTGAGCTGATATGTCTGTCTGAACCCGCCATCAGCCTTAGTATTTATGTGGCTGCCCAGATAAATGCCGGGGTTGGTGCTGATTATTATTATTTTTGTTTGTTTGGGTTTTGGGTCCACACCCAGCAGCTCTCAGGGCAGCTGCTGGTGACTGAAAGGCAGGGAATAGAATGCCCACATAGCAAAGCCTGTGCTCAGCCCTTGGCGCCATCTCCCTGGCCCTCAAATATATTTTCTTTAATACGACTGTGTAGTAGCCCAAGATCTTGGCTACTTGGACTTTGGTCACCTAACTATAATATCACCATCTTCCCGTTCATCTATTTGCTAGAGTGGGCACCAGTAATATCTCCATATGTCCTGTCTCATGCTAGTAGAACCCAAAGGCATCTGCTTGCTCCAGGAACATAAAGAGCCTCAAACCATTATATTAGGTCATGGGAATAACCTAATATAAATGTTACTGGTATTTGGCATATCAAATACGACACAAGCAGCTTGCCAGGCTTGCCATGCAGGTGGCATACTCTTGTAGTCACCTCTAAATAAAGCATTTATTGATGAATCGGCGCTGCTGCTGGTGGCTGCGCAAGCCGGGCTGTGATAGTCTGGTCTGCTGGGTGGAGTTGTGACGAGAGGGAAGTCGGATGTGGAAGATGGCGGCCCCCATGGAGTCAGGGGTCGTCTGGCTTGTTGTGAGGCTCTTCTGGGGTGGCAGGCCAGGGCTAGAACCCGCCATGCCTCCCGGGCTCCTCATGAGCGGCTGGGCACAGGGAGAGCAAGTAGCAGCTCTGCCCCATGTCTGAGAGTCTCTGGTTCATCATACCTAGACACGGCACCTCAGCTTCAGGCAGTCTGCGAGTTCACTGATCACTTTTGTGGCACAAATGGGAAGTGTATGGTCAGTGACATCATGAAATAAGCAGCAAGCTGACTCTGAAGCTCCGGGTCGCTCGGATTCCTGGAAAACTATAATAAAAGGAAAAAAGGGGGTGTGTTTGGTCATACCTGGAGATGCTCAGGGCTCACTCCTTGTTCTGCACTCAGGAAGTACTCTTGGCTGTGCTAAGGGGGACCATATGGGATGTCAGGGATCGACTCTGGGTTGGCCACACATGCAAGGCAAACGCCCTACCCGCTGTACTATCACTCCAGCCCTGAAAAAAAAAAGTTTTAATTTAGTTTCTATCCTTAGCTCTCTCCAGCTACACCTTACACCCTACTGTAATTTGCCGTCTTGTTCTGGCAGCTGAATGTGTTGTTTGTTTTGGGTTTGCATCACTCTGCAGATACTGAACAGTGGGAGAATGTCGAGAGGAGGACTTCATAGTCCGCCTTTTCGTGTGCTTGGAAATCTTGTTTGTTTTCACAGCATTGCCCACAGTGTCGTGAAGAAAGGGGCCCTCTCCATATGTAAAGGAGATTTCATCCTGCTGGGATACATTTTTCTGAAAGCATAAGCTAAAATTTAATATTAACGTAGGAAGGGCTGATGTATTGACGTTTCTTTCAGGTTCTGTCCTGTGCACCCTTGAAATGATTCAGGCAGATGATGCCCCAGGACATGTTTTTTTTTAATATCCTATGTGCTTTGAACGTGCAAAAGAAATTTTGCTGCGGCATGTTATTATTTGTAAAGGACTGATAGTGCTGTTTGGCCTTTCATTTTCTGCATTTGATTATTGTTACGTTTTGATCATGCTGAGTATCTTTCATGAGATGTACTAATTTGTCACGATCCCATGAAATTTATTTCCTTTTCTCTCTTCAAGGTGTCAGCGTTGAAAACCATGGCCAGTCAGGGAGGCCCCAAATACACTCTCTCCCAACAACCGTGGGCACAACCAGGTATTTATGTCTTACTCTTCGGGGTCCCCCTGCATGGATGCTCACTAATCGGTGTCCTTGTGGTCCTGCTCTGACAACACGGTCATTCCTTCCGCTGTCCTCTGGGTGACCGCAAGGGGCACTTGGCAGCTGATGGCTCTTACCTGGCCAACACTCCTTGGATTTCAGCAAAGCATTCCAAGGAAGGAAAACTTGATATGTATATCCCTATTTAAAAAAACAAAACAGTGATCTAGGAATCACATGGAATACCGGGCAGTGCTGCAGGTGCCCCAGTGATTTGGGAGACCCTGGGTGCCTGGGATTGAACCCAGGTCAGCCATATACAAGGCACTGTTAAGACCCTTCTACCTCTCTCCGACCGCATTTTTCATATTGGAGGGGTGGTTAGGCCACACGGGGACATGTTTGGGGCTTTTTGCGGCTCCGGCCTCCTGGCAGTGCTCAGGAGGGCATATGCGGTGCTGGGGACCAGGCTGGGCGGCTCATGCGCGGCGAGCGCCTTCCCTGCTGGGCTGCCTCTTCTGCGCCTCGCCCGTTTGTTTCTTTGATGGAGCTGTTGGCTTGGTTGTGGAGTTTTGAGATATTTTATACTCCTTGTCTCTTTATCGGATGTGTTTTTAATTGTAGTATTAACAGAGATAAAGCAAAAACCAGGGATACATAAAATAATCACTTGGGAAGTTGAGCCAGTCCCCTCAGCAGTGGGTGAGATCCTGTTTGCCAGCTGGTGATTTTCACCGTCTTAGCAATTTTGCCTGTCCAAAGGCATTTCAACTGTTTTGATATGCGTTGTTAAATTCTTAAGTAAGTGTATGTCTTTGGAGTTGTTAATCTTTTCCTTTGCAACTTTTTAGATAGGTGCCTCTTAAGTATTTTACACAGATTGCTACTCTACCATGTATCTCCTTCAGACACTGCACATAAGATACATAATTATTTTAGTGAATTTTTCTGTGATTCTGTTCCCTTTCTGATAGTACTTCTAAGGCTTGTAAGTGTTCGTTTCCATAAATGTGTGTGTGGATTTGTTTGTGCTTTTGGCATGTCCTTTTAGGCGTCTTCCTCTTATTGAGGCTTTTGCAAATAAATAGCTCATTCACTAGACAATAATTGGTGTCTCTTTGCGCCCTTTTACTGTCCCATCCACGTTCCAAAGGCACCATATTCCACCCCCTGTGAATGACCTGAAATGTTGGGTTTGTATTCCTCAGGATTATAATCTTGTGTGTAACAGTGCTTTTAAGAGTGTAAGATTTGTGGTTAAGCTTGAAAAGAACCAGGAAAATTGAAAGAAAATCTTGGGGGAAATAAGACTCTTGCCTTTTGCTATGTTTCTCTTCTTTTATTCCCCTCTGAATTAAAATGGAAATGTTTTTTCTCTTTTCCTTTGTGGTACTAATAAGGCTAATTTCTTTCCAGCCAAGGTCAGTGAACTTGTGACAAACGCATACAAAGTAATAAAGGCAAAGCTGCCTCAGACATTGAGAAGCATGTCCCTGTACCTGTCCAATAAAGACACAGAGTTCATCTTGTTTAAACCAGTTAGGGTGAGTACAAGCATTTCAGAAAATGATTCTTGGCACCGTGGTTTACAGTACTGCTAGTGGTAGGGTTTCCTTCATGGCAGAATCCAGCAGCGGCTGCCCCCTGCAAGTCTCATCTCCGCCACCACTTTCCCCTCGGGTCTCCTGCCAACCTTCCCCCTTCTTCCCTCTTCTGTGGTCAGCTCCCGACAGAAGGGCCTCCCCCCTGGCTTCTATTGCCCTTGCGTTTGTGATTCCCCGCCTGTGCCATTCTGTGCCATGCGCGAGAGTCACCCTGCCCTCTCCTGCCCTCTCCTGACTGTCCAGGGCCATGAGGCAGCAGCGCCCATATTCCATCACTTAGCTGCTG
Source organism: Cryptotis parvus (assembly GCA_021461705.1). Taxonomy (NCBI): domain Eukaryota; kingdom Metazoa; phylum Chordata; class Mammalia; order Eulipotyphla; family Soricidae; genus Cryptotis; species Cryptotis parvus. Next base: position 37,020 of record JAJIBD010009502.1, on the reverse strand, counting down.
GTGGCTTGTCCCTTTGAAGTGTTCTTGCCTTGCTACCATTTTCCTCTTCCTGTAGGCATTTAAAAACCTCGGTGTACTGCTTTGGTGAAGTTGATTAATATTTAATCACTGATTATTAAGACTTATAAAACCCACCCTTGACCCTCCGGCCCTCCTGTTCTCATTTTGTGTTCTTTGTTGCCTTTGGCTGTAAGTTAATTTCTGTCAGGAAGGAGAAATTATTAAATAAATTAACAAAACATCAGATGCTCACATAGGATAGTGCCAACCTTTGAGCCCGTTTCAGGAATTCTGTCACAATAGTGGGTATAAGTGACCCTGGGAGCCACCGAGGGATTCATGGTCAGAGCAAATTTAGGGTTTATGACTTGCGGCTCGGGTTGAGCTCACATATTTACCCAGGGCCTTGCTTGATTTTTTTTAAGAGCATATATTGCCTATCTGGGAACTTCAATAGAATATATTAAAATATGTGTTATGTGTCTGGAAACTGGTATGTTAGGTGCCTGGGAATCTTTTGTGTTAAATTGTTGCTGAAAATTCTTAGTATTCTTGCAGGAGGAAGAGCGTGGAGGGAACAGGGTTGTTAGGGTTTAGCTTTTCCAGCAAGTAATATCTGGTAAATCTTGGTTTGTGATAGCATGTGAATTAGTAACTGCGAATTATACATCTTTGACATTCCCTTCAAAGATACATTTTCTCCATTTGCCTTGGCAAATATTGTTAAAATTTAATAGTCTTAGTGCTTCGTGTTCTTTTCAGTGACTCATTTAATTGATCTTCTCTTCATTCTAAGAATAATATTCAGCAAGTCTTCCAGAAGATTCATGTTCTGTTAAAAGAAGAATTTAGCCCTGAGGATGTCCACCTCATTGCTTGTCCTTCTATGGAACAGGTAAAGGGCGTCTAGAAACACCGTTGGTTTATTCCCTCTCACTATTTACTTGAGTAGATAAAATACCTTTGAGTAGCCGTGTTTTTAATTTCAAAATTATTCATGTTTTGGTTCCATGAGCAAGAATTCAAACCCCAAATTGCTATCATAGTTTTGGTGATTGCTTTAGAAATCTGAATTGCTGCTTCTTTCTACTATTGAAAGTTGTGTGTTTAAGATAAATGAACTGTTTGTGAAAGATTCAGGCAGCAGTTGTTAGGTTGTTGAATAATTTTGTTTGAAATATGCGAAGAGATCTGCATTTCAAAAGGGATTTGAATAGATGTTAGAGGCTTTCTCCTTAAATTAAAAAAAAAAAAGCCAACTAAATGTAGAACCCAGTGTGTTTCTACTGTTATTCTTGTATTCAATTGACTTAGCAGATTTTTACGTGTGGGTTGTGGGATGCGGGTTGGGCAGTAGTCTGGAGGGATGGTGTTTGTTTCTGGTCTTAAATTTGGTGTAGTGTAGCCCTTTAAAACACCCTAAGACTAAAGAATTTGTGGAATGGTCTGGCCGGGAGGACTGGAATGTGTGTGTAGGAATAGGACCAAGGACCAGAGTCAGTTGGTGCTGGTCAGTCTTTGGAGGAGTTGTACAATGTGAAGAGGAAACCAATGGGATGGTAGCTGAAGGGGAAACAGGACTTTTTTTTTTTTTTTTTTTTGACCACAAAACAAATGTTTTTATTTTTTATTTTAGCATTTTTTAAAAATTTTATTACACCACTTTTAGACATTCAATTTGCAAGATGCTCATGTTTGAATTTTGATTCTACAGTGTTCCAACACCCATCCCTCCACCCGAACCCATCTCCCATCACCAATGTCCCCACCTCCCTAGCCCTCCCGCACCCCAACTACTTGGCGGGTTCTATATATCTTTTCTCTCCTCTCTATCTCTCCCTCCCGCCTACCTTTCCTACACATCGTAGAATGCAGTACATTAAAGAATTTAACTGTTTCCACTAGTTTGATGGACCGCGTGACTGCAAGCGGCCGGGAAACAGGACTTTTTAAAAGATGTAATTCATATATCCTAAAACGAATCCTGCCCTTGAACTATCTCTCCAGTGATTAGATTCCATGTATGTGTATTTGATTTGGTAGGGAAATAAGCCATTTATGTCTCCCTGAAAGTTCAAACTTGCCATGGAGTTTAGGGAAGATTATTTTGGTCAGTAAAGTGGCTTTTACTGTGTGGAAGAGTTGGCTGCCAGGTTCATTCCCTGCAGGTTTCCTGGGGGCCTGTGAGACAGACCTCAGGTGCGCCAGCAGCCGCTGCACCTGTCACTAGGGTCTCGGCTCTCTGAGTCTCCTGAGAACGGCGCGCGTACACGCACCCTCTTTCCCGTGGGCACCTTACAAAGTTAGCGTGTGTGCTGAAAGCCACGGTGCTGTGCTGCGTGTCTGAGAACCAGCTTGCACAGAGCACTGCCCAGAAATCGAGGCACCCCTTGATGGCTCAGCACTTGTGAACTGTGGCAGGCTGGCCGTGTCGACCTTCCCCCTCCTCAGAGACTAGGGCCTTGGTCCGGACTGCTCCTCACAGGCTGCCAGTGGCTGCTTCAGAAGCAGATCAGAGGACCAGGGAGCTGGGTAGTGAAGGCGCTTGCCTTACACGCAGCCAGGCCCATTTGCATGCTCAGAACCACATAGGGTCCCGCTATCCCCACCAGCAGTCAGCCCTGAGCAGAGAGGTAGGAATAAGCCCGTGGTGGAATTCACACCTTGATTCAGCCCTTGAATCACACCACCTTGGTGTGAATCAATAAAAAAGACACAGGAAGAAGCCGACCAGGTCCCCACTCTGACTGTTGGTCTCCCCACACAGCCTTTGCTCCTCCTGCTGAGTCAGCATTTGCCCAGCAGTGCGCCACAGCAAAACTAATGCAGTCTGTCACTTCACTTTTCAGGTGAACGTCCTCCTGTCAGCGTCTAAGTAAGCGGGCCGCTGGCGTGGTGCGTCCATGGACTGTCTGGTGGGGGCCGCCAGGGGCCGGAGGGACTCTGAGGCCTTGTGTGGGGGGCTTGTCCCAGGGAACCACACTCGCGTGCTGCTCACTGCTGACCAGAGAGTGAAGCCGAAGCCACACCTTGAGATTGGTCTTTCCCTTTTGAAAACATCCAAATACCAAAGATTCCTCGTCTCTGAGCAATGATGCCTGCCTTGTTGAAGTTAGTCACAAGAAATACCCATTGGCACCGTAGCCTTGGTAGGCACACCGTGACTTGGTTCTAGTGAAAGATGTGCAAAGAAAAAGGTTCCAGTACGTAGTGCAGAGAACGTTACAGAAACAGCTTGTTAGAAGGCTTCTAAGAGTAAGGTTTGTCCGAGCATGAAACAGCCACACTTTTAACCACTGCGCATTCCACAGTGACTATTGCTATATTTCTGTTGTTACTCCCGAAATGTCATTTCCCTCTCAATTTAATGTGATGTTTCTCTTGGCCCTTGGAAATGTGGGCGGATAGGGGTGCCTCTGAGAACACATTCTGCTCTCCTGGGAACTTGGGGTGTCGCCTTGCCAGGGATTGTCGTGAGGCCCCCGTGTAGGAACCCTGACTCGTGTCCCTTGAAGCGCTTAGGTGCTCAGGTGATGAGAAAGCCTGGGCTGGGCTCACACTCACACTGTGCGGTGGGGCACAGGGGCCGTGTGTCTGAGGGTCGCGGATCGCGGACAGGATGTAAGGGGCGGAGGCAGCAGCTCAGGGTTGCTGCCTCCTGCCCATGCCTTCGTGAGAGAGTCTGGGGAGTGGGTTGCGTTCCCGCCCTGCCCATGCCTCCTGCCCATGCCTTCCTGAGAGTCTGGGAAGGGGGGTGCGTTCGGCCCTGCCCATGCCTCCTGCCCATGCCTTCCTGAGAGTCTGGGAAGGGGAGCGGCGTTCCCTCCCTGCCCATGCGGGCTGTGCTGTGTCCCAGCCTCCTGGCTGCCTCTCCCTGCCACAGCAGAGACCCGCGGAGGGAGACCACGTGCCCCCCAGGCACACCTGGGAGGGGCATCTCCGGGTGTGCACCGGCAGTGCTTGGCCAGTGCCTCGTTCCTCAGGCGATGGTGTTTGCTTTATGTTGGCGTAAACCCTTGCTGTTTGGTTCCAACGGGGTTTTGAGTGTTTCAGACTGGCGAGTCGACGTGGCACCCAAGGAGCCTGGGGGAGTGGAACCGCACACCAGTGACGGGCAGCCAGGGAGGGCACTTAATGTCCTGCAGTGGCACCTGCCCCGGCCCTGCACCGCTGGTTTAAACCGGTGGCAGATGTTGATCCGTTAAGCTCAGGCTCTAGTATGGTAAAGAGGGTCCACTGTCGTTCTTTGACATGTGAATTAGGAAGATTCAACTTACTTCCACTGACTTTTCAATACACATTTAATGAATGAAGCACCCAGTTTTGTGTACTATATGTAAATTTGACTTTTTAAATAGCCTTTCCAAAGAAATGAGGGCATGATTAATGTATAATACTGTGACTGACTTACCTAATGTACAGTACAGAGTGTATTCTTAAGGGTATAAATATTTGACAGGCTCTTGTCAAATTCTTGTGTTTTGAATGTTATTTCTGAAACACTGAAATACGTACACAGTGCTGCGTAGGGACTAGAGATCCAACTTGTTTGCTAAATGATTATTTGTTTAAATCTGTACAGTTCATGTTTACTTATACAGAGTGTACATACTTTCAAACAATTAATTTAAAATGCTTTATATTATTTGCTAGAAATTGCTGTTTTTAATAAATGTGGATTTTTAAAAAATAAAGTTTTTTGCTTCCTACTCATGTAGAGTGTTGATTTCCCTTACTTTTTAATTGATATTTTTGAGATAACTCATAAATTCCTAAGTAGTTCTAAGAAATAATACAGAGGTCCCTTAACATGTGCCCATTTCTCTTTTTGGTTTTGAATCTCACCCAGTGATGCTCAGGGGTTACTCCTGGTTCTGCTCTCAGACAGTGCTTGGGAAACCATATGGGATGCTGCAGATGGAGCCCAGGTCAACCGTGTGCCCATGTACAAGGAAAAAAATACCTGCTGGGGCGGAGGCGATAGCACAGTGGGTAGGGCGTTTGCCTTGCATGTGGCCAACCCGGGATCAATCCCGGCATCCCATATGGTCCCCTAGCACCGCCAGGAGTAATTCCTGAGCAAAGAGCCAGGAAGTAACCCCTGAGCGTTGCTGGGTATGACACCCCCAAATAAAAGCAAAACAAAAAAAAAAACTCTACTGTACTGTCTCTCTGGCCCCTTGAATTATTTGAATTCTTTCGGCAAGATGATTTAGAAAGATATTTTGGGCGCTGGAGAGGTAGTACAGCAGGTAAGGTGCTTCCTTTGCATGTGACTTCTTGGGTTTGATCCCTGGCACTCCACATGGTCCCCCTAAGCACATAGAGTAAGTCCTGAGCACAAATGGGTGTGGCTTCCCTACCAGTTGAAAGATTATTTCCTTTTCCTTTTATTGCAAAACCAACACATTTCCTGAACACCATTGTTGGAGGACAGGTTTAGCTAACCTGAGGAGCTTTGTTGTTTTGCCCACTCCCAGCTTAATCTATTTAAGCCAAGGTTCATTCTAATGAGACCTCTCTTCTATGTAAACACTGCTAGAGGGTGTGGCAGTTACAGAAGTCACCTTGATTGAATAACTTCTGACTTATACATCTACTAAGACTTATATGTTATCTAGATTGGGCACAGCTCCTCTTTATACCCACTGCACCCAGCGTGGGACAGTTAGAATTTACCAGGAGACTACCACCCTGGCTACGCTGAGACTATAGGAAGGCTATAGGAAGGATCATACTAGTTTGCTCTAAGCAGGTGAGTGTGACCCTTTCAGTACAGGAGAAAAGATACTCAGAATCACCCTGGTGCAGATAATAATAAGAAGGACCTTGTGGGTACCATCTAGATTACATGAAGCTCATGAAGTTAAGATGTATTACTTTATATCAGCCCCCTCTCTCTCCAGTGTTTTACATATGAGATAATCTTGGTAGAAAGGATTAGACCTTGGCATAACCTTTGTTTATACCTGCAATAGGGTGTGGCACTACACTCTGTTTAGAGTTCTTTGTTGACATGACCCTCCCTGGATTACTTTGGTGTATATAAGGGGCTGACTTGAGGCCCCTTCACTTTCACCTTTACCTTTTGGGCCTTTTAGCTTTCGGCTTTTGGCTCCTCAGCCTTGCGGCTTTCAGCCTTTTGCTTTTTTGCTCTTTGGCCTTTTGTTCTTCTGGGTAGGACTCAGCTCAGGTGAGATCCTCTCTCTTTGGTGGGAGACTTAGGTTCTTTTGTATGGTCTAAGTTCGGACCAGAGCTAAAGTTTGTTCATTATATTGGAGTGCTGTGGAAGAGCTTTTGTACTATTAAAAGCCATTTTTGGAACTGCACCCGACTCGTGAGTTTTCATCTGTTCTCCCGGCGTCCTCGGAGGTAGAAGAGAACTTCTATCCTGACACTGTCGGGGACCCCGCGGAGCTCCCGACACACCATCAGCACAAACTGTTGTGTTAAAATTTAGTGGTGGTAATAAAAAATAAATTTGTATTTTTCCCCTCAATTTAGTAGCATGTCCTTACATTTTCTTCTACTGCAAGTAAGAGAGAATAGTCAATTTTAGCTTCAGGTGGTGGTCTGGGCCCAGCAGTGCTGGGGTGAGTGTGGGCATTGATCCAGGGTCAGTCAGTCCTTGCGGAGAAGGCCTGTCCCCTACCATTTCAGATATCTCCCTGGCCCCTCAACTGCAGTTTCTGAAAAGGAACAATGTTGTTGTTGAATCACCTTGAGATACAGTTCTAAGGCGGTTCACTCACACTACACACTGAGAGGTTATCATGTTTGAAAACTGTTAAAGGAAGCCGTGATGTCTGAGAGAATGACCTTTGCTTCTCAGAGGAGCTTCATTGCTTCCTACCTGAAGCACTTTCTCCTAGTGGTCATACTACCATTGGTTTTCTGTCCCTCAGCTAGCAGTCAGCTTCCAGAAGTTTGGCATTGCAGCTTTTATTAGTCACCTGACGAACATGTGGTTCCTCCCTTACGATGGAACAATCTATCCATCCAACTCTGGTGATGGAGACACGCTGACTTGTCCCCAGGCTGGAAATGTGATGTGTGATACTGCCCATGGTTGGGCAGCAGCTGCCGCCCTCAGCTACCAGTTTTGGTGGCTCATGGGTATTCTCAGAGAGTTTAGATTTTTTTTTTTTTTTTTTGCTTTTTTGGGTCATACCCGGCAATGCTCAGGGGTTTCTTCTGGCTCTGCACTCAGGAATTACTCCCGGCAGTGCTCAGGGGACCATATGGGATGCTGGGGATCGAACCCGGGCCGGCATGGGCCGGCCGCTGTAAGGCAAACGCCCTACCTGCTGGGCTATCGCTCCGGCCCTGAGAGTTTAGATATTGCATGACTGTATCCGCCATGTCTACAAAGCTACTCAGCGTTTTATTGTAAAATAGCTTTGTGGTAAGTGATTTTGCATCCACCTCAGGTTATGTGCAGATATACAGTGGGTAAGGTAAGGCTCAGCTATCATACTTGGTAGGATACTGATATAGGAATTTATTTTTTTTAATTTTTTAAAATATTTTATTATACCACCGTGACATACAGTTACAAAGATGTTCATATTTGGGTTTCAGTCATACAGTGTTCCAGCACCCATCCCTCCACCAGTGCCCATTTCCTACCATCATTGTCCCCAATTTCCACCCCTTTTCCCTAGCCTACCTCTATGGCAGGTTCTTTATCTCTTTTCTCTCTTTCTCTTTCTCTCTCTCTCTTTCTCTCTTCCTTCTCTTACATATTGTGGATTGTAATACATACACTTAGAGGTTATCATGTGTATCTTTTTACCTGTCTTTAATGGCTCAGTTCTAGGTTGGTATTATCACTTTTGACAATTATTAGCACACTGTTCCCTTCTCTGTCTTACCTAACCTCTGACTCCCACACGTTTGAGGTAATTTCCACCTTTGAGAAGACCTCCAGATCCATGTTTCGCCTGACCTTGCATATTGGTTTCATAATATGTATATCGCTTGTCACTTGTCTTCCCATTGATCATCGATTTGCTCGAGTGGGCACCAGTAACATTTCCATATGTCCTGTTTTATATATGTGCATATATAAAACATATATATATATACATATACACATATATCTATCATGCAAATAAATGCAGTCATTCTATAATATAGGAATTTCTGACCTAGTGATACTTCTTTTTCGGGGAGGGGTACACCTGGCAGTTGCTCAGGGCTTACTCCTGCCTCTGTACTTGGGGATCACTCCTTGTGGGCTTGGGACCAAATGGGGTGCTGGGGATTGAACCCAGGTCAGTTGTGTGCAAGGCAGCTGCCCTACCCACTGTACTATCCAGCCCCAATGATAATTTTTTTTGATCACTTGATCACTTGAATCCCGTTATTCATCGATTTGCTCGAGGGCGCCAGTAACATTTCCATTGGAAATGTTTTTTTTTTATCTTTTTAAAACTTTTTTAAAAAGTTGAATCACAATGAAATGCACAGTTACAAAGTTGTTCCTGACTGGGTTTCAGTCATACAATGTTCCAACACCAGTCCCTTCACCAGTGTATATTTCCCACCACCAGTATCCCACCCGCCAAGCTTCCTCTGCCTTTGTGGCAGGCATCTCCCTCTCCCTCCCTCCCTCCCTCTCTCTCTCTCTCTCTCTCTCTCTCTCTCTCTCTCTCTCTCTCTCTCCTCTTTCCCTTCCCCCTGTTTCTCCCTTCCTCCCTCCCCCCTTTTTGGACATTAGGGTTTGCAATGCAGATCCTGAAAGGTTATCATATGTATGTATTTCTTTACTTACTTTCAACACTCAGTTCTTGTCTGGAGTGATCATTTCTAATTACTATTGTCATACTGTTCCCTTCTCTAGCCTAACTGCCCTTCACTTTCTCCCCCCCCCCAATATACACAGTGGCAAGCTTCCAACCATTGACCGGTCTTCTGGGCCCTTTTTGGTCCTGGCCTTGGATATAAGTCTTATACTTTTTTTTCCCCCATATTGCACAAATGAGCACGGTCATTCTATATCTGTTCCTCTCCTGACTCTTCACTCAGCATGATACTCTACATGCCTGTCCCTTTATAAGACAGTGACACTTATGGGCTTATCAGGACATCAGTGCATCATGAGTTGGAGAAGATCTTTCTATATTCTCTTTGAAAGTAAAGGTTTTTACTTTAATTCTGTTCATAAGAGTAGGCTTGACTAGTAGCCTTTGAGTGACATCATAATCTTTGCCTCAGTTGTAACAAACTGAAAGAAACAGCTGTGAAATGTTTGGCATACAGCTTGTGAGTTGTTTTTTCTCTGTAAACTTTTTTTCTTGGACTCTCTCACACAGTCTAAGTGCAATCAGGCGGATTTTAATGATCACTATAAACATACACGTACATTTGCTGAACTATCTGCCCGGATTCCTCCATTAAATTCACAGGGCCCAGCAATTGGCAGAATACATTCAAGTACAAGAAATGTTTGCCAAGCCAGACATATGCTGGATTATAAAACTGACAACAAACAAAACGCAAACCACGTGACAGAGCTGAGTTTCTCTGCAAGGATCTTCCCGCCCAGTGCAGTGGCACAGTGCCACAGGACGTGCTTGTCATGAGGGGAGGGTGAGTGCAGGGTGGGTGCAAGCTTCTGGCTCAGGGGGGAGATATGCTAAGTACGCTGTGGCGCACTGAACAGCCCCCTGCAACAAATAATTATGCAACCCCAGTAGTCCTATAGGTACTATAGGTACTGGGAAACACCACAGTAATATAGGTACTGGGAAGCACTATATAGTGATATAGGTACTGGGAAACACTATATAGTAATGTAGGTACTGGGAAACACTATATAGTACTATTGGTACTGGGAAACACTATGTAGTAATGTAGGTACTGGGAAACACTATATAGTAATATAGGTACTGGGAAACACTATATAGTAATGTAGGTACTGGGAAACACTATATAGTAATGTAGGTACTGGGAAACACTATATAGTACTATTGGTACTGGGAAACACTATGTAGTAATGTAGGTACTGGGACACACTATATAGTAATGTAGGTACTGGGAAACACTATATAGTACTATAGGTACTGGAAACTTAGTACTATAGTTACTGGGAAACACTATATAGTAATGTAGGTACTGGGAAACACTATATAGTACTATAGTTACTGGGAAACACTATATAGTACTATCGGTACTGGGAAACACTATATAGTACTATCGGTACTGAGAAACACCATAGTAATATAGGTACTGGGAAGCACTATATAGTAATATAGGTACTGGGAAGCACTATATAGTAATATAGGTACTGGGAAACTATATAGTACTATAGGTACTGGGAAACACTATAGTAATGTAGGTACTGGGAAACACTATATAGTACTATAGGTGCTGGGAAACACTATAGTAATATAGGTACTGGGAAACACTATATAGTAATATAGGTACTGGGAAACTATAGTACTATAGGTACTGGGAAACACTATATAGTACTATCGGTACTGGGAAACACTATATAGTACTATCGGTACTGAGAAACACCATAGTAATATAGGTACTGGGAAGCACTATATAGTAATATAGGTACTGGGAAACACTATAGTAATGTAGGTACTGGGAAACACTATATAGTACTATAGGTGCTGGGAAACACTATAGTAATATAGGTACTGGGAAACACTATATAGTAATATAGGTACTGGGAAACTATATAGTACTATAGGTACTGGGAAACACTATATAGTACTATCGGTACTGGGAAACACTATATAGTACTATCGGTACTGAGAAACACCATAGTAATATAGGTACTGGGAAGCACTATATAGTAATGTAGGTACTGGGAAACACTATATAGTACTATAGGTGCTGGGAAACACTATAGTAATATAGGTACTGGGAAACACTATATAGTAATGTAGGTACTGGGAAACACTATATAGTACTACAGGTGCTGGGAAACACTATAGTAATATAGGTACTGGGAAACACTATATAGTAATGTAGGTACTGGGAAACACTATATAGTACTATAGGTGCTGGGAAACACTATAGTACTATAGGTACTGGGAAACACTATATAGTAATGTAGGTACTGGGAAACACTATATAGTACTATAGGTGCTGGGAAACACTATAGTAATATAGGTACTGGGAAACACTGCTTATACAGTGGGCCTCCAGCCCCAGTCCCCAGCACTTACAGTCCCCCTTACATAGCGTATCCTCAACCCTGGCTTTTATTTTGCTTGTCTTCTGTCTTTCTTCTGACTCAGATTGCCAGCTGCCCCAGGCAGGCATTCGAACACACACATGCTCACAGACTTCATAGACACTCGGACACACACTGACAGACTCACTGACACCAGACAGGACACATACACGCAGACACACACATACAGACACATACACTCTCCTGTAGGCTGGGAGGCGGTCACTCCCTTTGCTCTCCAGATGAAGGCCATGCCCTTGGACTTGGCTAGGGATGATGTTTCTGTGGGCGTGTAACTTCGCTGTGCTCTGTGCCTGCAGACTTGGTGCAGTGGGTGGGGACCGAGGACGGACTGCCATCTGGTTGACTCTTTGCCACCCCCTTCCCAGCCTTTGAGGTCTTTTCTCACTGCCTTGTGCTCTAGAGAGTCCCTGGGGTTGGTGTTATTCTGTCCAACCTTTGACCATGCCAAAGCAGAGCAACAGCTATGAGAGAAGCTGGAAACCCATGTTTCAAGGGGTGAATCGGGGGTCTTTTCAGTGTTGGTAATAAATATTTAAGCATTGGAGACTGACTGAAGATTATAAGACCACCTGTGTATAGCCTGATGGAATTCCACCTGCAGGTTTTGTGGAAGACCAGGAAGAGGAAAGGTTGGATAATAACCTGAACCCGCCAGTAGCATGCACTGTGCTGAGTGCACTGCCCAGCTTGGGGCATCTGCAGGACAGGTGAGGTGCAGGTGAGGCGTGGGCTCCGATCCTGTGGCAGAGACAGAGTCACAGCAGGTCCTGCTCGTCCAAAGCCTCATGGCTTGAAGCAGTGACTCCAAGACCCCAACCCAGGGCTGATTCCACATCACCCAGGCTTTCAGTTCAAGGCAGACTGGTGGGGAACCCCGGTGCCAGCTCTGCGTGGCAAGCTCTGTTGTGTGTGTGTGTGTGTGTGTGTGTGTGTGTGTGTGTGTATGATGGTGGTGGGAGGGTGGGGCTACTGGTTTATGGCCAAGGCTAACTCAGGAGCATTTTTATTCAGTGTCTGGTAAGGAGACCCCCAAGACAGGTGGGGCAAAGATGGAGTACCAGGAAGGTGAACCCCCCAAGACACCTGGGGCAAAGGTGGAGAGCCTCCAGCGCCCGGATTTGCCACTGGGAATGGTTGCTGTAGCTGGGACTGTCAGAGAGCCGTGACAACAGTGGCTGTGATGGGCAAATACCTGCACTGATGCTCCTGCAACTCTAGTCCTGCTCAAAGTCCTGGTTTGGGGCCATGCTAAGACAGTTCTGTGGTGTGAGGTGTGTGAGAGAACAGGGGCAGTTGCCGGCAACCTTGACAAGAGGCTTCCTTTACAGTCTTGGTATTGGCTGGAGTGGAGGTCAAGTCGTGCTTTGTGGATATGTGAAAAGTGCACGGTAGAGGGCTGTGCCCAGATATGTGCAAAGTGCACAGTAGCGGATTGTGCGGGGATGTGTGAAAAGCACATGGTAGAGGGCCATGAGGGATGTGTGAAAGGCACACCACAGAGGGCTGTGTGGATGTGTGAAAGACATACCATAGAGGGCCATGAGGGATGTGTGAAAGGCACACCATAGAGGGCTGTGTGGATGTGTGAAAGACATACCATAGAGGGCCATGAGGGATGTGTGAAAGGCACACCACAGAGGGTTGTGTGGATGTGTGAAAGACATACCATAGAGGGCCATGGGGGATGTGTGAAAGGCCCACCATAGAGGGCTGTGTGGATGTGTGAAAGGCACACTGTAGAGGGCTGTGTGGGGATGTGTGAAAGGAGTATTGGTTGTGGCCCAAAACCAAAAAAAAAGAAAAGAAAGAAAGAGAGAGAGAGAGACAGACAGACAGACAGACAGACAGACAGAGGCATAAGCTCTTTGAGGTTACACAGTGAATAGTGGCTCTCAAGGCTTGGGGACAGTCTGTCCCAAGTCATTGTAAGTCCAGTCACAGCCAGGACAGAACCATGGGTCGAGGACAGATTTGCCCGACAGAGGCCCAGGTTCCATCCCCCGCACTGCATGGTCCTCTGAGCACTGCTGGGAGCAGCCCCTGAGCACTGCCAGATGTGCCTCGCCTCTTGCCCCTCAAATTCTCATAGGGACTGGAGAGACAGTAGAGGGTAGGATTGTCGCCTTGCATGCAGCAGACCCTGGGATCGATCCCCGGCAGCACATGGTTCCCTGAGCCCCTCCAGGAGTGATCCTTGAGTACAGTTGGGAGTGTCCCTCAACCCCCCAAAAGTTTCATACAAGGGGAAGCAGTGCCGAGCAGGGCAGGGTGAGCGCATGTATTGGCTCAGAGTACACAGACTCCAGAATCCGGAGTTCTAGGGGGTGGTTTCACTGGGTTCCCTGGCCCCAACCCCAGGTTCTGCCTTTCCCTGAAGCACTTTCATTGTTTTGTTACCCAAGTTGCTGGGGGCTACCCTCGATCACAAAGCCACCCCAAGGCCAGGTGAAGGCTTGGGCACATCTAAGGCTACTCCACAGGCAGCTGCGTTCTCTGGGCATCAAGTTCTAGCCGAGCAGCGAGGGCACGGACACCCACCTGCGGCCCACGTACACTTCCCGCTGGGCACTGTGGAAGTCCTCCAGGTGGGCAGCACTCACGAGGTGCAGCAGTTTGCTGATCTTGCCTAGGAGGACCTGGATCTTCTGTGCCAGCCGGCTCACGTCCACCTGGAGGACGGCCTCCCCCTTCAGCTCAGTCAGCACCTCTGGGGCCAGCGGCTGCGGGGAGGCCACAGGAGCCCAGGTGAGGCCACGTCTGTGCCCCAGGAGGGGGTCCCCGTGCCCAGGAATAGGTCTTACCTGCAAACGTCTCTCCGTGCGGTCCATCTCTGCCCTGCTCCCTGAGTTGCTTCAGACCTAGTCTCTGGGCCTGGATCTACATCCTGGGTCTACACCCAGGCCAGAGAGCTGCTGGCTCCCTGGGTCCTTGCCCTTCTGGGGACATCGGGGGTGGGGAGATGGAGACCCCACATCATCTGTGAGTCCCACTTCTCCTACTAGGATGCCTGCGGGTCCTGCTCACAGGTCAGAACTGCGCTGAGCTGAAGACGTGATCTCTGACCTTCATAGCTAACCTTTGTTTTTGTTCTTGGGTTTGGAGCCGCTCGGCAGTGCTCAGGCCTTACTCTGGGGTTCTGTGCTCACGAATCACTCTGGTGGGGCTCAGGGATTCAGCCCAGGTTGGCCACGTGCAAGACAAGCGCCTAGCCCGGACACTCTCCTGGCCCTAACTTGTTTTTTTTTCCCAGAGGGAAAAAGAAAGGTAAGGAAAAGAAGAGAAAGGAGAAGAGAAAGGGGGGAAGAGAACGGGAAGAGGAGAGAAAGGCAGGGAAAGGAGAGGAAGAGGAGGGAGGAGGAGGCCTTGAGTGCAGCCTTACCTTGTACTTGGTGCCCAGGTTTAAGCACATGTGCTGCTTTTGATGGGTGAAGCGGAAGGTGATGTGGGCCTGGCTCTTGATGTGCACTGTGATGTAGCCGTTGAGCTGCAGAGAGATGGGCTGCAGGGGGCGCGTGCACGTGGATGCTCAGGTTCCACCAGTTCCAGACCTTGGGAGACTTGTCTTTGGGGGAAGTAGAAGCCCAGGCTGGGGCTCAGGTTCACCCCTAGGCCAGGAAGGCGTCAGGCAGTTGAGGACCGAGCCAGCCTGCTCTGGGGGCCACAGAGGCATCGGCTCCTTCTTCCCCTTTCTCTCCTCCGCCCTCCTCCTCCTTCCCAGCCTCCTTCAAATATGTCACTGCTGTGCCTGTGATACCTCCTATACACAGTCACACACGCACACACACTTGCACATGCATACACACTTGCATACACACACATACATGCACACACAAATATGCAGACACACAAACTTGCACACACAACTCACACACGTGCACGCATATAGCCACACATATACACACACCCACAAACACATTCATACACAGACACACACACATACATAGTCACACACATGAAAACACTCCCCTTACATCCTTTAAATATTTCATTGTGCTTGAAACACTCCTACACACACTGACTAATCCACACACATTCGCACAAACTCACTTCGCATACACACAAGCACAATCATACATACACTCGCAAACACACACAAGCACAAGCATGCACACACATACATGCACACATGCACTTGCACACTTGCACACACACAAACTCACACATACACACATGCACACATATACAGTTACACACAGGCATGCACTCTCACACACTTGCACACATTCACACATGCACACACATATACACATGTGCATACATACTGCTGCACACACTTGCACAGTCACACTCATACACATGCACACATATACACACATGCACACAACACATGCATACCCACATGTGCACACATACACAGTTGCACACACATATGGTCACACATGCACACACTGTTGCATACATATACTCACACTCTTGCTAACATACACACATGCACACACATGCACACATACAGTCACACACATAAAGATATACAAACACTGCATATACACTCACACATGCTTGTACTCATGCACACATGCACACACATTGTGCACACACTTGCACACACACATAGTCACATACATGCATGCACACACACTCACACACACACACCTGTCTCCCTGTGTCTCCCTCCATCTCTCTTCTCCCAGAGTAACAGATTTGGGACTTGCTAAAACCCATCTTGCAGTGACTGTGTATGAGGGTCCCCATTCATGGCTGCATGTTACTGATGCTCCGAGAAAGGGCTCACATAGCTGGGGTCCCTGGGCGAGGACATGGCATGCTCACACAGCCCTGGATGGCATGGCCCACCCTGCGGCGGGGCTGTGTCCTGGGGCACCAGGCGGCGCACGTGGCCCCTCACAGACCCACACATCATCATTGTGGGCCCCTGTCCTGGGGCACCAGCAGGCGTGCACATGGACCCTCACAGACACATCATCACACTGTGGGCCCCTGTCCTGGGCCATCAGCAGACACGCACGTGACCCCTTGCAGACCCACACATCATCACACTGTGGGCCCCTGTCCTGGGCCATCAGCAGACATGCATGTGACCCCTCAGATCCACACATCATCACTGTGGGCCTCCATGTGCCCTTGTTTGTTGCCCCCCACCCCCACTGGACTATCAGTGTAGAGTATGGTGCTGGGGTCCCCTGTGTGCTGCTGTCGCTGGCCAGCGGAGGACAGTCCTCCACCCAGGCCGAGATTACCCATGTTCCCCATCGCCCGCAAAGCAAAGCTCCTACTCCTATGTCCCTTCACCACCGGGCCCTGGATGTCCAACTTCCTCCCTCTGTACGCAAACAAGAGGCTGCATGAACAGTGAAGAAGTGAAAACTTGGTTTCTGGAGCCAACTGTGTGGCATTGGGCAAGTTACATACCCTCTCTGTGCCTCAGTTTCACCTATAAAATGCAGATAGTGCTTGATCCCTATGACTGGTAAAGGTTCAGCGCCTGTCCCTGCCTACCTCAGGGTTCCTGATTAGCACTGAAGAGGACAGAGAGCAATCTCCTTCCACGCACGTCAGGGGCGGATTTCCTCCACCCCAGACTCCAGCTCCTAATCCTTCACCTGACCCTCAACCAGACACCCCCCACCCCGGCCCAGCTCTGGGTCCAAGGCCTGCAGGACTGCACTTATCTTGGGCTACCAGGCTCCAGGCGAAGGGGAAAAAATGGGAATAAGAAACTTAGTATTAGAATGATTGGATCTTGCATTTTGTTTTATTTTGTTTTTTTTTGTTGAAGCCACACTCAGCAGTGCTCAGGCTGTGCTCCTGGTTCTGTGCTCAAGACTGGCCTCTAGCAATGTTTCTGGGATGATGTGTGGTGCTAGGGATTCGAACCAGGGTCAGTTGCATGCAAGATGAGTACCTTAACCCCTGCACTATCTCTTTGGTCCCTAGAAGTTGCAGTTAACACTATAAACTGCCTGTCTCCAAACACCCTTCTCTCCCAGGAACAGAAATCCCTGGTCTTTCCCAGGTAATTCCCACTAGGCTTGACTCAAAAAGGGTGTTGAGATGAGAGCTGGAGCGATAGTATGGTGGGTATAGCTCTTGCCTTGCTCTTGGCTGACTGAGTTCGACCTCCAGCATCCCCAAATGGTCCCCCTGTGATTTCTGAGTGCAGAGTAAAAGAGTATCCCTTGAGCATCACCAGGTGTGGACCAGAAACAAAAAGGGTGTTGAGATGCAGCTAATGTATTGGTCCTTGTGACTGTGTGATTTGTTACCTGCCCCCCTGACACACACACACACACACACACACACACACACACACACACAGAGAGAGAACAAAGGTAGGGGAAAGGCAGTGAGCCTGCGTGGAGTCCAGGAACCAGTTTCTGCTGGCTTATTGTGATGCCCAGCTCTCTCAGAAGCAAGTGTGTGTCACGTGAATGAATTCCCAGGATGGAGAGTGCCAGAGTCCTGAGTGAGGCAGTGAGGGCACACAAGACTGGGGACGCCCCGGTGCTTGGGGCGGTTGGGGCTTCTGGCCCAAGCTCACCAGATTCCCCTGCTCCTCATCATAGAAGGTGACATGGCCAGTGTTGTTGACAAGGCCACGCATGGTGATTTTCTGGCTGTCTTCCAGAATGACATACGTAATCTTTTTTCTCTTTTATACCCAGGATGAGCATTGCCAGATTTCCCGATGGATAACTGCCAATGGTTAAGGCAAAAGCTGCTCTTTGAGATTCCCTGAAAAATGCAATTGTCTCAGGCCTTGGTGAAAACTCACAGCCCAAAAGGAACCATGATATCACAACCCCCTTCCAGAAGGAACCATATCACAGTCCCCTTCCAGAAGGAACCATGACATCACAGTCCCTTTCCAGAAGGAACCATGAAATCACAGCCCCTTTCCAGAAGGAACCATGACATCACAGTCCCTTCTAGAAGGAACCATGACATCACAGTTCCCTTCCAGAAGGAATCATGACATCACAGTCCCCTTCCAGAAGGAACCATGACAACACAACCCTCTTCTAGAAGGAACTATGACATCACAACCCAGAAGGAACCATGACATCACAGCCCAGAAGGAACCATGACATCACAACTCCTTTCCAAGGGTCCAGGCACGTAAGCATGAGGATACTGGATCTGGCCTGATCCATCAGGAAAGAGAATCTGGAAGATGCTCTCCCTTCGCCGGGGTAGAAAGTGATTTTCCCATCACTGTGAGGTATCTGGGAAGACAAGACAAGTCCTGGAAGATGCAGACACTGCCTGATCCGCTCAAGTGCTCATCATGAATGTGCTTAGAGCATCTTCTTCTTTTTTTTTTTTTTTTTTTTGTTTTTTTGGGTCACACCCGGCGGTGCTCAGGGGTTACCCCTGGCTCTGCACTCAGGAATTACTCCTGGCGGTGCTTGGGGACCATATGGGATGCCGAGGATTGAACCCGGGCCGGCACAGGCCGGCCGCATGCAAGGCTAACGCCCTACCGCTGGGCTATCACTCCGGCCCGAGCATCTTCTTATTCCCGAGTGCTCCCACTCTCCCATGGTGATTCCTACCCAGCTCCGCCCCATGCCCACCTTCTCATCATCCCACCCTCATCCTCCCACCCCACCCACCATCATAACCTCATCATTATCATCATAACCCCATCATCATCCCCACCCTCCTTCCCCCATCTTTGTCACCGCCCACCTTTACCACCAACTTTCAGGGGAATATGGACAGGAAACCTTTCTGGGTTCATGTGTCTATAAAAAGAGGGAGGTGTGTGAGTGTGTGTGTGTGTGTGTGTGTGTGTGTGTGTGTGTGTGATATCACAGTAGAGGTCCCACAAGGCTGCACACATGTGTGGCAAGTGCTTTACTGCTGAGACACATCCCTGTCCCTTAGTTTTCACTTTCAAAAAAGTTTTCTTTTTTTTGGTCATACATGGTGATACTAAGGGGGTTACTCTTGGCTCTGCACTCAGGAATTACTTCCGGCAGTGCTCGGGGGACCATAAGGGATGCCGGGAATTGAACCTGGGTTGGCTGCGTGCAAGGCAAACCTCCACCCATTGTACTATTGCTCTGACCCCCAAAGACATCCTCTCTAACAAGAGTATTTGTATTTCCAGATTTGATTCCCTGGTTTGCCATGTACTAGGCATATGCCCTGCCCACTGTACTACTGCTCAGGCCCCTCACTTTTGAATTTATTGTATCCTTTACATAGATGGTGTGGTCGACTTTTAATAGACCTAATTGTAAAAAAAGGATTAAAAGTTTGAGGTACAAAAGGCCGGAGCGATAGCCCAGTGGGTAGGGTGTTTGCTTTACACGCTGCCAGCCTGTGCCAGCCCGGGTTTGATCCCCGGCATCCCATATGGCCCCCGAGCACCGCCATGAGTAATTCCTGAGTGCAGAGCCAGGAGAAACCCCTGAGCATTGCCGGGTGTGACCCAAAAAGGCAAAAAAAAAGTTTGAGGTACAAAGACACTGTACCATCTACCAAAGTGCCCAGGACACTGCTCCCTGTCCTGCTCCCAGTGTTCTTAGGACTTTCCTAGTGCACCTCTTCCTTTCCCCCAGGACGCCGGGATTGAACCCAGATCAGCCGCATGCAAGGCAAACGCCCTACCCACTGTGCTGTCCCTCCAGCCCCTTGGTAATAAGTTTTGTAAACCAAGGCCAAGGTCGTGTCATTCTTTGATACCATCTATTCCCTTGTAGCTTTTAGCTCAGTATTCACACCCCATTACTTTACTACACTTGATGAACGTATGAACACATAGCTCACATTAGGAGTGGAATGGAACGGATTCTTTGTTTGTTTTTGGCTTTTTGGCCACACTCAGCAATGCTCAGGGGTTGCTCTTGGCTCTACACTCAGGAATTACTCCTGGTGGTGCGTGGGGAACCATAGGGGATGCCGGGATTGAACCGGGTTGGCTGCGTGCAAGGCAAATGCCCTACCTGTTGTCTAGTGCTCTGGCCCCATTTGCTCTTCTTTTGGGGAGGGGAATGGAGTATTGCTGTTGTTATTTTGCTGGCTTAGACAAATGTGTAATAATATGACTCAAGCATTATAATATCATAGAGTATTTTTTATTGCTATGAAAATCCACTATACCTCATCTACTCATTCTTGTGCCCCAAACTCTCAGTGTTAGTTGATTTTTTAAAAATTTTGGGCCACATTCAGCTGTACTCAGGGTTTACTCCTGGGACTGCATGCAGAGATCATCCTTGGTCAGGTTTGGGGCACCATATTTGGTGCTGGGATCAAACATGGGTTTGCAATGTGTAAGGCAGGTGCCTTGCCTGCAATACTCTAGCCTAATAGTTCGTTTTTGTTTTATTTTGGAGTCACACCCAGTGGTTCTTAGGGCTTACTCCTGGATCTATGCTCAGGGATCACTCCTGGTGATGCTCAGAGAACTATATGGGATGCTGATATGGGATGCTGGCCCTGGTGATGCTCAGAGAACTATATGGGATGCTGATATGGAACCCAGGACAGTTGCATGCAAGGCAAGAGCCCTGCCCACTGTGCTCTCTCTCCAGCCCTCTGCTAAGCTTTCATGACCAGGGGACGGCAACTGACACATGTGCTAGGTCTGTGAGGCTGGGGCCTCCCAGTGGGTATAGTCCCTCCAGCTCCTGATTTTGATACTGTCTCTAAGTTTGCCCTGCCCAGATCATCATGCAGTTGGACTCACAGCGCGTATGTCTTGTTCACACTGCCTTCCTTGTCTTAGAACTATGCTTACGTTTATCCCTTTTCTTTCTCTATTGTGGCTTTTTTCTTTCTTTAGCTTTTTTTTAGATTTTTAGAACACCAGGTATGGTTCAGGGACTATTTTTGGCTGGGTACTCAGGGGTTATTTTCCTGGGGGTGCTCACGGGACTATGTAGTGCCAGGGATGAAACCTGACGCCTGCACACAAGGCCTGAGCTTTCTCCTCAGCTTCTCCTCCTCCATTTTTTAGAGACCTAAAAGCTGATTTCATTTTAGCATTAGAAACTATTTCATTGTCTTGGCATAGCACCATTTGTGAATCCATTTCCCATGAGATTTATTTTTGATATAAATTTTAAAGTTATAAAAAAGAACCTCTACAGTATAGTAGATATTTCCTTTACTCGACTCCCAACTCCATCCAATTGCTTAATACAGGCAGTGTAGGGATCGTGTCTTAGATTACACTAATGAAAAAGTAGCCAGTCTGCTGATGGCGCCTAGACATAGGTGTGTCTCTAATGGGTCACACTTGTGTTGCTTGTGCTCTTGCTGTCTATAGGTTTACAACAACACCTGGTAGCATGAAGTAATCATCTCATCTGCACCCCAACCCCTGCAGTGTGCGACCACCACCCCTGTCCCACACTCACTTTGGGATCCTGTATCCATTCTATTTCTTCTTCTGTTTTCTTCTTCTGATCAACAGTCTGAGTCTTCAGCTCATGGCTTAAGCGAAATTCTAAAGTAGTCTTTGCATTTCTGATTAGAGCTTTGGTAGGAAAGAAGAAAGAACACTTAGATATCTCTCTGTTTCAAGGTACCAAACAAGAGTTTGAGGTTTGGGATGGCAATCATATTCCCCCAGGGACTCAAAAGATCGGTGTAGTATGCTGCAGCTATAAAATAATGAGCTTATCTGGAGGGTATTGTGTTGAGTGAAGTTAATCAGAGGGAGAGAGCCTGACCCAGAATGATCTCTCATCTGCAGGATATAAAGAAACATAGTAGGCGGCATAATAATGCCCAAAGGCAACAGAAATTGAGAACGTGTTCAGTAGGAAGCTTACCACGGGCGGCGTTTGGCTTGAAGGGGAGCACTGGGACAATGGTGGAGAGAAAGGACATTCTTGGGGGAGAGTGGTACTGGGCTGTTATACATGAGACATAATCATTAACAGTATTGTAAATTATGGTGCCTAAAATTAAAAAAAAATCTTAGTACTGCTATAAACTATAATACCACAAAAGCAGATTTTTTTTTAAAAGCATGTTTTGTTTTTTGTTTGTTGGTTTGGTTATTTGGCCACTCCTGGCAATGCTCAGGGGTTACTCCTGACTCTGTACTCAGGAATTACTCCTGGAGGTGCTTGGGGGACCATATGGCATGCCAGGATTGAACGCTGGCAAGTGCCCTACCCTGTTGTACTATCACTCCTGTCCCCAAAGGGCAGGTTTTGAAGAGAAGCATTAGCGGTTACACTTAAAATTCATTAAAAATAATTTAAATTATATTTTCATTGAGCACAGTGTTATCACTTTAAAAAAAATAACCACTTTAATGTTTTATGTGAAAGAAGGTATGACTGTAGGTCCTTTAGAATGTGAGGTGTTTGGGCCGTACTCAGAAAGGTAGCCTCTGATTGGTGCATATCTTCAGTAATAGGGAATTACTGATATGAAATGGGTCAAGACCACATCAGGCCAGTGCAGGATGCCAGCCATGTGGTGAAGCCCACCAGGGGATGTGGGTGTGTTGGGGGAGCTCAGTCACATGTCTTTTTATTGAAGGAGTGTAGCTGCTAATTCTGTTCATTGTGAAATCTCAGCTAAAATGGGAGAATTATCAAAAACGGAAATATACCTTGAACATATTTTTACAGGGAAACAAAGGCAGACCAGAGAGGTAGTCAGTAGGTAGGACTCTTGTCTTGTATGCAGCCAGCCCTGGTTTGACATGGTCCCCCAAGCCCTACCAGGAGCGATCACTGAGCACTGCCACGTGTTGCCACAAAACAAAAACAAGAAGAAAAATAAAACTAAAACAATTGTGCTTTAGCCAGGAGTGACCCCCTGAGCGCAGAGCTGGGAGTAGTTCCCTGTCCTTTCCGGTGACCGAACCCAACATCCTCCCCCATAAATAAAACTCTAACAGTGGGGCCGGAGAGCCCCATAGACCGGAATGCATGCTCTGCACACAGGGAAGGGCCTGGGTCTGTCTGATCTGTGGCACCACAGGTTGCCCAAGCACCATCTGAACTGTCCCTCAAGGGCTAATTCAGGAGTAGCCACTGAGCACTGCTTCGACCCTAAAATAAAAAATAAAAGTAAAAACCCAAATGTGTACTAATATGACATTTTAAAATGCAGGGTGAATCTTATTCTTTTGGAACAAGTCTTTCCTGTGTGTCTGACCATGGACGGGTACCACATTCATACTTTATTATCACAATTATTTTCACAATTATTATCAGCTTTGGCTCTTTCTAAAGACTTTGAGTGGAGAATTATAGACAATTATAGAGTCATGGCAATTATAGAATTAAGATTAACATTAAAAATAATCCAAATAATCTCCCAATCTTTTTTATGAATTGATCGATTCTGTGCTTTACAATACTATTAATAATGGTTGCTCACGCACACGATTCCAGCACCACATCCATCAGTGTGCACCCACCTCCCTCCCCTAGGACCCCATATCCCTTCCTGTCCTTCAAACAATTCAGTTATGTGGGTCAGTTCTCCTGTTACGTTGCCTCTAGACTTTTGTTGCTATGTGTTATTTGTGAGAGACCAGCCTGTATCCCTTTCCTTCTGATTGATGTTGCCCAGCATGACAGTCTCTAGTACATCCGTGTCTCTGCAGACTGCATGCAAGCTCCTGTCCCCATGCAAGCCCCCTCCCCAATACAACCCCCGTCCCCCCCATGCAAGCCCCTATCCCCTTGTCTTTCATGTAGGTTTGGCCACAGCAGGTCCATTTTTATTTTTTAAGCTTCTTAATGCATTCAACTTAATTTGCATACCAACAAGAATTTTTTTATCTTAATTTTTCCCAATTGAAATTCAGAACTAAATTTTCAATTTATCATCACAATAGAGGAGCAGGAGGGTTCCAGTGATTCTCAGGGGTGCCCGCAGCACATGCACATGCTGTGATGGAGACTCAGGCCCCACGGGCCTCCCCGGGAACTCAATTTAGGGAGTTTGGTGTCATCATTGGCTTCTGCTCTTTTTTGTTTGGGTTTTGGCTCTGTGCAAGGATCCCTCCTGGTGGGGGTCAGGGCCAATGAATGTGCCAGGATCAAATCTGGGTCTGTCTTGTGTAAGTCAAGTGCCTTACCACTGTACTGTCTCTCCAGCTCCCCCTCCATTTCTTTACTACTGTAATGCTGCCCACGGGACCTGTTCATTTTGGTAGTGATGCCTGGACAGTGAGCCTGAGGTATAGACCCAGCAGAGCTAAAGCCTTTTCACCAGTAGCTCTGAATTTCGGTGACTCTCAATTCAAGCTGGGTAAGGTCCTCCTGCTTTTTTTCACTAAACTAGGTGTTTCTGAGCAGAAAAGCTCACATAAAGTGAAAATGAAGGGGAAATTATTAGAAACTTTCAAGTAGTATCTGAACATTAAACCAAGTGGAGACTTAACGTCAGCTCTGTATGAAGCATGTGAGGTTAAGCCTGGCTTTGAAGCTTGGGGATGAGACTTGGGGCTATGTGCTGCAATGTCAAGGGACGCCTGGGTGTTGAAGTAAATGAGTTCACATCCTGAAGTGGTCAGGGAGATTTCCTAGAGTTGGCTACCGCTCAAACATGAAAGGTTAGATTCTTCTTATTTGCTGAAAATGGTGCCTCGGTGCACAAACATAGTCTGTCTAGGCTTGAAATTGCTGAAGAAGGCAGAGTGAGCGGGCAGGGGTGGTGGGTGGAGGAATATGAAGAATTGAACACTTGGTTTTGGGTTTTGTTTTTTGGACTATACCTGGTGTAGTCCAGAGCTTACTCCTGATTCTGTGCTCAAGGAATCATTTGGTGGAACTTGGGGGGACAGTATGTGGTACTGGGGATCAAACCTAGGTTGTCCCCATGCAAGGCAAACACCCTACCAGCTGTACTATCACTCTGGCTTGAGACTTAATCATCTGTATGATATCAAATTTCATCCTTCAATTGGAACTCCTACATGGGGTATGTATATATATCATGTATATACATAATTGTATACATACATATGTATATGTATCAGCAGACTGTCTTGAAAGGCCTTAACTTTCAAGACTCATTGAGTTAGCAGGGAACATAACTTAGCAAGGCATCCATAGGGAGCAGAGATCCAGCATCTGTGCCCTCCTTTAGTTGGGGTACCCTATAGTGTGAGTCTTGGTGAGAGACAGGGCTCTCGTACAGCAGAAGGTAGTGGGTGAGTCCTTCCCTCTTCCCTACTTCCCAGTGCCAATGAAGACATGAGATCCAATCTTAGAAGGCTCTTGATTCTTCCCAGACACATTTGCTTTTTGTTGTTTATTGAACATGCTAAGAAGCTCTATCCTGGGTTCGATTTCACAAGTCTTGGGTCGGTTATGGCCACGTTCATATAATGGATATGGCAAGTCTCCTGGCTTCTCTAAGCTTTAGTTTTTTTAGCCTCCTTCACGTGGTTATGAAGAGTCATGTGAGAAATAATATATGGGAAAGTAACTAGCCTCTCATAGCAGTTACACTAAGGACATAAATTGGTATTGGGGATTAGAAGAAGGTTGTGTCCTGGCTAAGTGAGAAAAAAAAGTACCACAGTTGTATTAATTATGTCTGCCACTATGATTCTGGGGTTTTAGTATGCTTGTTAGTTTGTGTTTTGGGCCACACCCAGCAGGGCATACTCCTGGCTTCTGTGCTCAGGGATCATTCCTGGTGGTGCTTAGGGGACCATATGCAGTATTTGATTTCTTTTTATTTAAAAAAAATTGTAGGGGGTGGTCACACCTGGTGACTCCTAGCTCTGCAATCAGGAATTACTCCTGGTGGTGCTCGAGGGACTATATGGGATCCTGGAGATCGAACCTTGGTTGGCTGCATGCAAGGCAAATGCCCTAACCACTGTGCTATAATTCCGGCCCCCCACCCCATATGCAGTACTTGAGATCAAACCCATTTTGGCTACATGCTGACAATGTCCTCTGTACTATCTCTCTAGTCCCCCTTTATGACTTCTGTGGCAGTTGGATTCTATACAGTAATCCTCACTTATCAATGGGGTATAAGACCTCACCCTGGATGCCCCCAAAACATATATTTGAAAAAAAAAATATATATATATATAATTTTCCTAGAATTTATAGATTAGGGACATCAAAATTAGTAAGAGTTATACTGGTAAAATAATAGAGTTAAAGTGATAAAATTATACAAGTTCTATGAAGTTGGTCTCTCTTAAAGTAACTTGTTATATGTAATATTTTCACACTGGGGCCAACCAAGGGGAAGTAAAACCATGGATAAGACTAATTTACTGTAATCTGAAAGCTATTCTGCATGGTAGTTTTGGCGTCTTAAATTGAGTAGCCTGGGGCCGGAGTGATAGCCCAGCGGGTAGGGCGTTTGCCTTGCATGTGGCCGGCCTATGCCGGCCTATGGTTTGATCCCCGGCATCCCATATGGTCCCCCAAGCACCGCCAGGAGTAATTCCTGAGTGCAGAGCCACGATTAACCCCTGAGCGTCGCCGGGTGTGACCCAAAAAAAGCAAAAAAAAAAAAAATTGAGTAGCTTGATAGCTTGGGCTCTTGGTTCAAGTCTTCTTCCCCACCAGGAAAAAAAAAAAAAAAAAAAAAACAGGCTACGTTTTTGGTGGGCAAATCTTGACAGCTCAACTTCAAATGCCTTCAGCAAGGGGTCTGAGCAAGGGGTAATTCCCCCAAATATTGCATTAATAATGCCTCTTGGATGCTCCCCAATACAGAGGACTTTCTCTGTGGTTTCCATGGCTGCTCTCCTCACCACACCCCTTCCCAGTCTGCCGTGAGTTCCCTGCTTTCTTGCTCTTGCTCATCACGCCCTCACCCTGCCCATCATCTCCTAAGCACAACCCTGGAGCCTGCTCTCTGCATCTGTCGGACTCAGTATTATGCCCCAGAGGGCCAGCCTGGACCCTACCAGCCTGGCAGGCACTCAAATAGGGGACAAGCCTTTTGCCTTCTCCCTGGCTGTGTTGGGGCGATGCATCAGGGAGCCAGACTCGGTGGAGAAAGTGAGAGGGAGACTCACCTTCATTCTTCCGAATAAACCATTTGATGGCTTCCTTGCTGCTGTCATATTTCTTGAGCCTAAAAGGAAAGTGAATTCTTTTTAAATGCTGACACTCCCTCATGTTTTTACGCCGCGCTAGACAGTGTCAGATGTGCTGGAGTCTGCTGAGTCTCTTTTGTTTGTTTTGGACCTTACCTGGCAGTGGTCAGGGTTTACTCCTGGCCCTACACTCAGGAATCAATCCTGTTTGGCTTGGGGATCATATGGGACACTGGGGATCGAGCAAGTGCCCTACCCGCTGTCACGATCTCTCCAACCTTCTGTTGAGTCTTTTCATTTCACTGTCTTCCCGTTCATCGTCGATTTGCTGGAGCGGGCACCAGTAACATCTCCATATGACCTGTCTCATGCAAGTAGAGCCCAAGGGCACCTGCTTGCTCCAGGGAACATAAAAAGCCTAAAAACCCTGTACTCTCTCTGACCCCAAGACACAACTGGCTTTTCAGTTTTGGTTCAGATTCTTTGCTGAGAGCATCAGCCTTTATCTCAGTGTGGCAGCTGAGGTTTTCTGTTTGTCCTTTAGAGGCCGACCTGTAACTACAGACCCAGTTTTTTGTGGCCCCTTCATTTTATGTGTGAACACTGAATGGCCTGGAGAGTTGCCTGAGCTCTCATCCCAAGTACTGGGGTAGGAACGGCCGGGTGGAGACCTGTCTAGTGGGCTGAGGGTGGGCTCGCAGGGAGGTACAACAGGCTGAGGTGGGCTGGCAGAAGTGTGCAGAGTTAAACATCGGTGAGGGCAGCCCACTTTGGCCCCCATGGCTGTTTAGGAAGTTCCTTCTCTCACGTCTCTGTCACCTTTGCAAGTCAGTGGAGTCATAACTCTCCTGTTCCTCCGGGGCAGACTCTAGGCTCATGTCCTGGACCCCTGGAGTGGCAGCACTTGGTGCTCAGAGGATCTCTGTGGAGCGAGTGCGGTTAGGTGAGTACAGGTCTAGGTTTTGATGGGATTTGAGGGGTGGCAGCGGCATGGGCTAGTTCTCCAGGCTGTTATTGGGCATTTGTTTTTGCTGCTACTGATCAGAAAGCTGGCATGTCATTTGGGTTAGGCTCTGTGTATTTGGTTGACTTTGATTTAGGGTGCTCACCTGCAGGTACTTGGGCTACTCCTGGCTCCATGTTAGGGGGGTAAGGGGATAGTGTGTTGTTCCTGGAGGTGCTCAGGGGACCCCATCATGCTGGGAGCAAATCCTGGCCTCCCGCAATGCAAAGCCTACCCTGCATCTGTCGAGTTTTCTCTGGCCTTGCCTTTGGTGTCTTCTGCCTTCTCCTTTCCCGAATGAGGCCCAGGTCCTGGATCCTGGGACATCTTCAGCTTCCCAAGGAGCCTGTGCAGGGCTCCGTGTCCCCTGCTCCTCTGTGGTGTCCCTGCAGCAGTCCCGGTAGGGAGCGGGTATGGCTGTGGCTCACTGAGCTGTATAATGAAACACCAACACTCCGGGCTCCAGGCTCTGTGTTCCCTACAGGGTTCTGGGCCGGCCTGTGGCCATGCCAACTAGAAACTGTGGTGCCGGCCAAGGGGGTCTGCAGGCAACTCCTCACCCTGTCCAAGTCTGGGGCAGCTGTGCTTGCAGGCCAGGGAAGCCCTCATCGGGGTCTCTCCCTCCAGGGAGCTCAGCGGAGCGTTGGCGGCCTGGGCTTCAGCCAGGAAGTTTCTTGGGCATGTGCGCATGATCCTATCTTCCCAGTCTCGTCTCTTCAAAGGCCCCAGGGTTGTTTTTATTTTTTCCATTAAAAGTTTTCATTTTATTAAAGCACCGTGACTTATAAAATTATTCATCATAGAGTTTTAGTTTGTGTTTTTGGGCCACACCCAGCAGGGCATACTCCTGGCTTCTGTGCTCAGGGATCATTCCTGGTGGTGCTTAGGGGACCATATGCGTATTTGATTTCTTTTTATTTAAAAAAATGTAGGGGGTCACACCTGGTGATGCTCAGGGGTTACTCCTAGCTCTGCAATCAGCAATTACTCCTGGTGGTGCTTGAGGGACTATATGGGATGCCTATTTAGTTTTAGGCATGCAACGGTCCAGCACTGACCCGACCACCAGTGTTGACTTCCCTGCCACAAGTGTCCCCCCGGTTCCCTCCGCCCCCGCCTTCCCCCTTCACAGGGATGTTTCTAACAATGGTTGTTGAAGTTTGGGCCTCCTGCTTGCGGTGCTGTTGACTCGTGCTTTGGATATTAGCTCTGCCATTGCGCTCCATCACTGCTGGGCCCAAGGTTGCTTGGCCCCGGCCCTCTGTCACTCTTTGTCTGTTTCTTTTTACTTATCCCTGAATCGCAAAGGCCCTAGTTCTGAGTCTTGTTCCCCAGCACTTTCCTCTGTCACCGAACACCTTGGAGCCTTACCCCGTCCCTCCAGGCTGGTAGAGTTCCTTGTTGTGGCACGTTGGCCAACAGGGAGCCCCCCTCCCCCCACCCCACCCCCCGCAGCCCCATTTGCCGCTGCTCTTTTTGAGGCTCGCGTGCCCTGGCCTTGCATGGTTCTCTGCTGCTTCAGTCATCGACACGGTCCCTGCAGCTACCCGCCCCAGCCCTTGGGCAGTCCTCCCTTTGGGTCACTTACAGAAGTATCAGCTTCTTTTTGGGTTTTGGGGTCCAGAAGCTGCATCATGGAAATGTCCAGCTCCCCTTCCAGCTCATTGTTCTCCCTTCATCTCGCTGATGATGCTCGCCAGCTTGGCCTGACAGCTCTTCCACACCTGCAGAGGGTGACAGACAGAGCGGAACAGCTCCAGAGAACGAGAACACGCCCAACTATGCCAACCGGGGGAGTTATCCAACAGGTTATTATAAAAAACAAACACATGCAGGAAAGAGTAGGCTGGCTGGCAGGTTTGTCTTTAAGAGCATTTCTATCAGCATCAAGAGCTCCCTCCCCATTTTCCCCAAGAGTGGGGCTTGGTTGATTTTATTATTTTAGTAGCAGCGTACCAAGAAATCTTTATATATATATATTTGCTTTTTTTTTTTTTGGTGGGGGGGGGGTGTTGCAGGACTCCTTTAAGGGCCGCTGCATTAGCACACTAAAAGGGCCTAGGTGAGGTGCAGGGAGGGATTATCTAAGGACATTTAACACTCCCTGCTTTCCATAACAATGGGAGGAAGGTCTGAGTTGAAGGGATATAAACTAGCCGGTTTTCACTCTCCGCGCTTCTTTGGGGGGCTGTGCTCGCTGTGAGCGGTCGCCCCTGCTTGGAAGTGTTCTTCTCCTTTCCCCAAAGCCTTTGCACGTGGTGGTCGCCATCTTGGCCTACACGTGGCTGGGGTTCTAGCCTGGAATCCTAAGCATCGGGTTTTTCCTTTTTGCTGATTTGTATGCCTGAACCTGTGATAAGTAAAGTCTTTTAAAACCTCATCGGATCCCTGAGTGCTCATCCATTCCTCGCCGGCTTCGGAGGTAGAAGGGAACTTCGCTTCCCGGCACTGTCGGGACCCGGCGGAGCGCCCGACATTTGGCGTCCCTGGGTGGGCACCACGAACATCGTCTGGTCTAATTATCATCGGACAGAGATCATCTGCCTCCGAACCGTGAGGTAAAATGATGGATATCTCATGGTATAGATACATTGTATCTTTTATTGGCTCGGAACCATACATAGCCCAGTCTATAAAAGTTCCTTTCTGAGAACTACTCTATCTTTTCACAAATCATCTGGGTCCTTGCGATTTTTAAACTGTACCTTTGCGTAAGGACAATGTTTAATAGAGAGAGGGGGGGAAAGTAATAAATTGAATGCAATCTTAAGGGACCGAGATTTACTCAGCGATTGAAGAAATAAGTGAGGATCATAAAGCTACAGGTAGACTGGTCTTAAAGCTTGAGGACAGAATTATTAAACAGAGTTTAAAATTTGAAAAGAAATTAGAAGAACAGGAAAGTAAAATTATTAACCAGATTTTTAAAATTTGAGGGAAAAATTAGAAGAACAGGATTTAAAATTCAAGGAAAAATTAGAAGAACAGGATTTAAAATTCAAGGAAAAATTAGAAGAACAGGATTTAAAATTCAAGGAAAAATTAGAAGAACAGGATTTAAAATTCAAGGAAAAATTAGAAGAACAGGGAAAGTAAAATTATTAAACAGGATTTAAAATTTGAAGTAAAGTTTGAAGAGCAGAAGAAGGATATCGATAAAATCAGCATTATCTTAGAGGAAGAAATTGACAGACAGAGAGATAGAATAGATGGACAGAAAGAGGAGGTTTGGAAGTTACACATAAGATTGAAAGAACAAAAGGAAGAAACATATAGGAAACTTGAAAACTTAAACCAAGAAATGGATGTGTTACGCAGGGAGATTTCTGATTTCATAACTTATCAATCAGGACCTAGCGCATACCCAATACTGAGGCGTGAACCAACTAAAAGCCGTTCACAAACACGCCCCAAAACTGTAGACTTGAAAAGGTGTATACATTCCCAGCAAAAAAAATTTAAAAAGAATTCTAATGTGGCTGATAACTTAGAGGAGGAACAGGAAAACCCAGAGGGAGGCAAATTCCCAAGCTGAAAATCTCCCCAGAGTTAATACCCTCAATGGGGTAGATGTTCCTCTGCCAGATACTACAAGCTCTGATGAGGGAAGAAGGGGGGAGAAACAGATTAGCTCGAGTCAAAGAGCAAAGCCCAGCAATCTTTCTCATGACCAATCTAAAGATAAAGTAAAACCGATTCATGAAGACTTAAAAATTGAGGCAATAACCCCGTTTAGGAAGGCTTGCGACAGGTTTGGAATATCAAGTCCTTATACTTTAAAATATTTAGCTGATTGGAGCGAAAGTAGTCAGTGGGTATTGGGAGACTTTGAAACGGTAGCCGATACTTGTCTAAACAAATCACAGTACATGCAATGGCATATGTGGTATGCAGATGGGGTTAACCAGAATATTGACACTTTAAGAGAGAAAGGAATCAGGCCATACTATAACTTTTGCCATGCTAAAAGGTGAAGGTGAATGGAAAAACAAAGCAAAACAAGCGACATTACCTGAACCTATTTTAAAATTCGTTCGGGAGACAGCATTAAAGGCGTGGGAAAGAGTAGGTTCCGACCCAGAATTTCTAGGTAGCTATACAAAAATTTACCAGGGTCGTGATGAACCATACTTTGATTTTGTTGGGAGATTATGTGAAACAATCCAAAAGACAGGTTCAAGACCCAACCACTCAAGAAATCCTAAAAGCGAAACTTAGCATATGAGAATGCTAATCAAAAATGTCGAGCATTACTATATGGTATTAGGGAAAAGGCTGACCTCATGGGGGTATCTAAAGGCCTGTAGAAATGTCGGTTTAACCTCCCATAAAACACAGGATGATATAGAGGCTTATCCCATACAGCAGGAGGATCAGGAGAGGGATGAAATGTCAGACAGCTCTAGGGGAGAGAGAAACAAGTCAGACAGCTCTAGGGGAGAGAAACAAGTCAGACAGCTCTAGGGGAGAAACAATAAACTTCAAAGGATAAACAATAATCGGAGAAACTATTCCTAATAATCGCAGCTCCACCCCTCGAAGGGCCCCACCTGGACCATGCCCAAAGGTGCAGAAAAGGAAAACATTGGGCCAGAGACTGTCGGTCTTGGAGGCGAAGTCAGCCTCAGGCTTCATCTGGACAGATAACCTGCTTTATCTCCGGAAAGAAGGGACACACCGGAAAGAAGGGACACACCCGTAGAGATTGCCCATCTTCTACAATTATCAATACAGGGCAACATTCTAATAATCCCTTTATAGGAAATGTTACATGGGCCCCCTCCCAGGTTCCACAAGCTCCGCAGGCTCAAATAACATCTATGCCTCCCCCTAATGCGGAAACTGGGTGGGGGGCCAGCCCCAGGCCCAGCTGAATCCAGGGGCACTCTCCTTCATTCCACCTGCCCAATATCCTCCGAATCAGAATCCACAGAATTACAGTCAATAAATGCTCTCTGGCCTACCCCATCAGGCAGTGGCAGTCTCGACATTCTCTGCCCTAAGACTGTCACAATATACCCAAGTCAAGACCCCTACATGCTAAAAAACAGGGATAAAAGGACCTGCTCCCCAGGTAGTATGGGTTTAATTCAGGGAGCGATTGGCTGAAATTTAAGGGAATTATGGTGCATTTCGGACTTCTGGATCCTGAATCTCATGGAGAGATAATACTGTCAATATCTGTGCCAACTAAATGGACTTTTAAAAAAGGGGAACCACTTGCTAAACTATTATTATTTTTTGAGGATCCGTGTAGTCAGTCCGAACACCCTACAGCTGGTGGCTTAAACAGTACCAACCATTCTGCCAACTTCATTGTTGGTTATGCAGCCACACAGAACCAAGCCCACCAGCCACCTGCTAACTATCTAGTTGGGTACACTGCCAGAATTTCTCAGGCCAAGCGGCCGGTTATACCCATCGAAATTTATAAAAGGGAAATTCAAAGGCATGTTGGATACAGGGGGCAGACATATCCATAATCTCCACCAAGTATTGGCCCTCTAACTGGGCCCTAAAAGAAAGTGTCCCATAGCCTGAGCGGGGTAGGCAATATCTCCTCCTCTCTTCTCCGACAGAGTGCCAGGTGGCTGCCGTGTATTGGCCCTGAAGGGAATGTAGCCATGGTCCAGCCTTATATAGCCCCTATGCCTTTAACTTTATGGGGTCGAGACATGCTGGAGCAGTGGGGGCAGTAATCCACATACCTCGCCCAATTCCCGTCGAGCACCAATTCCAGCTCTCCATAATAAGCCTAACACCGGGAGTAACCCTTTTTAATTGGGGCCGCTGTGGTTAGCGCCCACTACCTATCCGCATTCAGTGGAAGTCTGACAAAACCTATATGGACACCACAGTGGCCCCTCAATACCAAAAAAGTTAGAGGCGCTAACAAATCTAGTGGAAGAACAGCTGAAATTAGGGACATATTGAGGAAACGTTTTCAGAATGGAATTCTCCTGTTTTTGTAATACAGAAAAAATCAGGCAAATGGCGTTTGCTGATTGACTTAAGGAATGTAAATTCTACTATGGTCCCCATGGGAGCCCTACAACCTGGGCTCCCTCTCCAGCAGCTATTCCTAAGGATTGGCCGCTAATTATCATAGATTTAAAAGACTGCTTTTACAGCATACCTATCCACCCAGATGATCGGAAAAGGTTTGCATTTTCAGTCCCTTCCATTAATCATAAAGGTCCTTTACGTAGGTTTCAGTGGACAGTATTGCCCCAAGGAATGACTAATTCACCTACGATGTGTCAACACTTTGTTGATGAGGTTTTTTGCGACCCATTCGGTGCTAAATTTCCTGGTGCATACATCATCCACTACATGGATGATATCCTGCTAGCTTGTGATAATTCCAGAGATCTCCAGAATTTATATAATGATGTAATGACAGTTTTACCAGAGGCTGGCTTACAAGTAGCTCCGAGAAAATCCAGATGCAGCCTCCATATGAATATTTGGGCTATGCTCTTGACCGCACTACAGTGCGTCCTCAAAAGATCTCCATTAGTCAGAAAAGGCTCAAAACCTTGAATGATTTTCAAAAACTGCTGGGGGATATCAACTGGGTGCGCCCCTCCCTTGGTATTCCTAACTGTGAACTCAGTAACCTGTTCCACACCCTTGAAGGTGATCCTGCTTTAAATAGCCCAAGGCAGCTAACTCCCTAAAGCTCAGAAGGAATTAGATTTTTTTTCATGGATCGGCTTCAAAATCTTACCTCTCCAGATTTAATCCCCGGAGAAAAGGTATGGTTCTTGGTCTTCAACACTCCCGAGTCTCCAACTGCTGCTATAGCCCAATTATCTGGACCGTTAGGAATGGGTTTACTTACATAACAAGCAGAATCGTACTGCTACACCTTACCTTGAGATGATAGCTAACCTTATAATTAAGGGAAGATCAAGAACCCAAGTATTACTTGGACATGATCCCCATGTGATTGTACTACCTGACCCTAAAAAGAAATTGAAGCTGTTTTACCACTCAGTGAAATCCTTCAGAGAGCTTTAGCAGATTTTTCAGGAGAAATATCTTATCATTACCCAGCTGGAAAAACCTGGGAATTTCTGAAAAGGACACCTTTTGTAATTTCCACCATTGTCCGCTCCTCTCCCATTCCTGATGCTCCAGTGTATTATATTGATGGCTCCTCATCAGGAAGGGGTGGAATTACAGGTCCTTCGTTGACCACTACTGTGCATACAAATTATAAATCTGCCCAACAAGTGGAACTTCGCCACCCTGATACATTTACTATCCCATGTATCTGGCCCATGTAATGTGGTGAGTGATTCTGCATATGTAGTTGGTTTATTTCCTGGAATTGTCACTGCTTCTTTAAATGCCCATAATCCTATAATTCAGGAGCTGCTCCATAAACTACAAGATCTCCTCCGAAATAGAACATTCCCTATATACATCTCCCACATCCGCTTCACAGCCGACTCCCGGGCCAATGGTTCGAGGAAACGAAGCAGCAGATCTCTTGGCAGCACCAGTATTTAAATCAGCTGAGGAAGAGCACCAGACTCTACATACAAATGCCCGCCGCCTTCATGTACACCACTGGCATCCCATGGAGACAAGCTAGACAAATTGTCCGAACTGTCCTGTCTGTGCTCCTTTACATTGTACATCTCATGTAGCAGGAGCAAATCCTCGAGGGTTTACAGACAAACCAATTGTGGCAGATAGATATAACTCATACTAACTTATTTCCCAACAAACCTTTCCTTCATGTGGTCATCGATACATATTCCCGGTTCATATGGGCTGTTCCTATGACGTCTGAAAGAGCTAAATCTGTTTGTTCATTTTTACTCCAGTGCTCTCCGTCCATGGGTATTCCCCATACCATAAAAACAGATAATGGTCCTGCTTACACCAGCAAAACCTTCAAAATCCTTTTGTGAGGAATGGCAGATCAGCATATTACAGGAATTCCATATAATCCACAAGGACAAGGAATAGTTGGGAACGTGCCCACAGAACACTTAAAACTCAGCTATTAAAGCAACGAAAAACAAGCATGCCTCCAATGGATTCTTTGATCTTTAACATTATTCACCTTAAACTTCTTAAATATACCTCAAGGGAGATCCCTATACCGCGGCTGAACGTCACTTTCAAGAAGATATGCAAACTCAAAAAACAGTCAATTCACCTATCTGGGTGAAAATTGATGATAAAATGGATTGCAGGTCACCTCCTCATTCGGGAAGAGGCTATGCTTTCATTTCTACAGACGCATAACCCTGCCAAGAAACTCTGGGTCCCTCTGCATGTTGTTAAGACTAGGATTCTCCAAGAATCAGAAAAACAACTAATTCTTTCAATATAAAGTCTTAAATTTTTAAATTGCAAGTTGCTGTTTAAACTTCCTGGATTGGTTCCTTTTTAATAATGATCTTGTTTTTGCAGTCTGTGATCATGGTTCATGTCTAATATCTTGCCTTACAGCCTAAATATTTTCTTTCTTACAAAAAAAAAAAGGGTGGAAAATGGGTGGACTCTGATCACAGTGCTCATTACAAAAAATGTTTAAGCAAATCAAAAAAAATTGTTTTTCTAATGATTCTGTTCACAGGATGAGATATTCGAATCCAGTAAACCTTGTGCTGCAGTGCTCAATACTCCGAGACTCCTAAAACAGTGCTCGCTAAAAATTTAATAATTTTAAAACTAATTTTCCCAATGCTCTATTCACAGGGAAAGACACTTTTCTCACCATCATTTGCCGGCTCTATATTTATGAAGCGCTGACTCGTTACTCATTTATCACCCTAAATGGTCACATATCAGCTGTAAGATATTGATCGATC
>JAJIBD010009501.1:0-21695 GCA_021461705.1 Cryptotis parvus | reverse complement strand
TGACTGGATAAAAAGCTTTGGTACATCTACACAATGGAATACTATGCAGCTGTTAGGAAAAATGAAGTTATAAAATTTGCCTACAAATGGATGGACATGGAGAAGATCATGTTGGAGCGAAATTAGCCAGAAGGAGAGAGACAGTTACAGAATGACTGCATTTATCTGCATAACATAAATATATAGGTACATATTATGATACCAATATCCAAGGTCAAGTGAAACATACATCAGGAGGTCCTGTCAAAGGTGGAAATTATCACAAACGTGTGGGAGTCAGAGGCTAGGTAAGACAGAAAATGGAACAGTGTGCTAACAATTGTGAGGGTACTAATGCCAACCTAGAACTGAGCATTAAATAGAGGCAAAAGGATACACATGACAACCCTTTAATGTATGTTCTGTAATCCATAGTCTGGAGAGGAAGGAAAAGAGAAAGATAGAGAAATGGAAAGAAATAAAGAACCTGCCATGGAGGAGGGCTGGGGAGGGGAGGGAACCGGGGACGTTGGTGGTGGGAGATGGGCACTGGTGGCCGGGATGGGTGCTGCTACACTGTATGACCAAAACCCAAATATGAACTTTTTTAATTGTATATCTTTGTAATTGTAAAAATAAAAAATTTAAAAAAAATAAATAAATGACCGACAAACAAAAAAAAAAAAAAAGAAAAGCTTGTATGTTTTGCTTTGTTTTCTCCCTATATCAAGGGTGCTTAAATTTTAGAATACACAGAATTCTCTTCAGAACTTACTAAAACGATTCTAGTGCAAACAGCTGAAATTCTGATTCAGTATGCCTAGAATGGGTCCCTAGCTTTCCGTTTTTAAAAGAGTTCTATGTTGATGTTGACAATGTTAAACTAAGACCACACTCTGAAAACGTTTAGATAATTATTATTTCTCTCACATGCACTTCGGTCAGTTACAGTTTTTGGGCTCTGAGCTTGTGCCATAAGCTGAAAGTGCTGTAAACTCACATTCTCAAGTCTCTTTATAGGCATATGTGATGGAAGTAACCTACTTAACATGTCCATTCCTTGATTTTAGTGTCAATTGAAAAAAAATCAACAAAATGTATGCTACAGGTGTTAGATTATAAATGACAGATCCATTTATGACAGCATTTCACTCCTTTCTCTTCTTTAACTATCTTTATTTTTCCCTCATCTAGCAGTGCTTGGGGATTATGCCCCATGGTGGTACGGAGACCTTGCAATGCTGGAGCTCTAACCTGGGCCTCCTGCACACGAAGCATGTGTTCCAGTTGTCTGTGTTATCTCTTCAGCCCAAGGAGCACCTTATCCTTTCATTTTTTTGCTTTATTTAATCAAACTAAAAGGAAATCCAAGATTTGTCATGTCTATTTTACAATTAAGCCAGTATATGAGATCACTTTTGTGTCCTTTCCCGACAATAGGAGAACTCCAATGTTTTGCAGTGAGTATTCTACAAAATTTGTTATGAAGGTCAAAAACAAATAGACTATACAGTCTTTCCAGAATTCAAGAATAAAAACCATTGGCTCTTTCTCAATTATATGAATAGCCTCTCCGACTATCCAATTAATAGTTGTCCAAAACACTAGTTTTATAAATATTTGTCCATGGCCAAAAATAAAAAAAATACCCCCAAAACAAAAACTACTTTCAAGTTCGAGTGTTTGACTCCAGTTAGCTAATGTGACAAGAAGACAAAGAACCTGCCATTTCCACATAACCTGGACAGAGGCCCTCTGCCCAGGGACGTTCATTTACTGAGAGAACAGCTTTTCAAGGAATAGATGTGGCCAGTGTCAATCAGCTATCTTTAGAAATTAATGACCTCCACTAGCTTGGCTTCGTTATTTCTATGCCAACTTCTTGGCCAGCAAGCTTCAATTCAAGTCAGTTTGACGGACTTAAGATAAAGAATAAAATCTTCAATTCTTAAGAATTCATCAGCTCATTGAATCTGCCCCTGCTCTGCTCATACTCAGCTCAATTCAAAAGCTTTGGTTAGCAAAAGATCAATAGTTACACAATTACTGTTACAAACATCTACTAAGATTCTTTTTTCTGGTCTTGACCTAATTCAAAACTCTGGGTTCACTGCCTTGGCTGAACACCTGATGTTAAGTATTCTCCCTGTCACTGAGTTAGAGGAAAAGTTTTTGTAAAAGGGTTTCAAAATGCTGGGTGTTTTTATTTATCATTCTTTGGGGGGAAAATAAACAATTACCATAACAACCCCAAGGGATTCTTCAGACTCTGGTACTTATTTTAATTTTTAAGTCAAGTGAAGCCAAATCTTAAGGTTGCTCTATATTTAACTAAATTAAATAAGTCAAATAAGCTGACTACAGCTTTTACCACAAACATTCTCTGGGGTCCTTTAAATAATATTGTAGTCGTTGGACAAATAATTGTGGGTATGGGGGCAAGGGAGGGAGATCGAATCTGTGGGGGGGAAAGAAATAAAGCATCAGATAAAAATAAAAAAACTGTTTTGAAAAGTATCCTGAAAACTTTAAAAAATGTATTGACACTGGTTTGAAGTGTCAGAAAGCTTTTACAAGTTTTGAGGTAGTTTTCTTTTTGCCCTCTTTCTTTTCTGGTTTGTTAGCTTTCTGTATTCAATCACAGGCAGATACTACAACACCAAAATAAACTGCACCACAGAATCTAGAATTAATTATGCCATCATCAAAGTTTAGCAGTTATAGAACACTGTTCCTGCAGAGTGAAATTTATACTAGCACAGAACTTCCAACGAAGTGGTAAGATCTCAACCATGAAAGACAAGCACAGTTTACATGGAATAGAGCCAAAAGACAGTAATAATTTTAACTCTGTAGGAAAGTGCAGAGAAAAAGGTTATTTCCAGGAGATTCCTGCAAATTTACTATATGTAGGAGATTTTTGGTTTGAAAGCAAAAATCTTGACCAACATGGGTCTAATCAAACAATATGCTAGGTTATGTTCCAATAACAAATTATTCCCAAGTCTTTTTGACTTACAACTCAGAGTAAGATTTTTTTCTCACTAATGTTACAGGTTACCCTGAAGCAGATCCCCCCTATTCCCCCTCCAACTTTTTTTTTCTGGGATATTCTGCCTCTTGGTAGAGGGCAGATGGCCACAGCAGACAAATGTATTGTTTCATAAGGATTTTGCTTGGAGGTAACATCTATTCCTTCTGTTCACTTTTCACTAGACACAGGAAGTCATACAGCCAAGCGTGATGTCATTAGGCGGAGAATTACAATGCTCTCATAGGGAGAGGCAGCAAATAATTGGGGAACATAATAACACCACAATATGCCAGCTTGTTCCAAATATTTGCTTTTTCCTTTTGCAAACAAATACACAGACCCTGATCCCCAGGGAAGATAACCCCAAACTTCCTATCCAATCATAACAATAGACCCACAAAGTACAGAATCTTGTTATAGGCTCTGTTTAAAATCCAGATGTGACACTTTTTACTCTGAAGAATAAACTAAAAAGCTAAGTTAGCCACCCAACAAACATTCAATACATCATTGCAGAGTGAGAATAATACAATGGCAATAAATCTCCTATTTGGAAGGAGAAAGAATAGGAAAGAGCAGTTACTTAACTGTCTGAATTCTGAATTTCACTGGCAAGAAGTTGTGAGAGCTACTTGCCCTAGGACTGGGCAATATTCCTTCACCTGGGTCCTAGTTTAGTTCTGACTAGTTCAAGTTCCCAATTTACTGTTCACTGAAGCTGCTGGTTCTATCCTCAAGAAAGTCATCCATTTTGTCTTGATCTTCCTTGGATCTATAAAAAGGTATTGTAGAATATGGCCCCACCATGACCACCTTGATAGCAAACAGCTTTCTTGGGTTGCTTCCTAGTAGGGAGCACATGAATTATAAACATTTTGCTCTTTTGACAAAAAAAATTCTCTCAAACATTGGCTTGGCCTTTCATTTATGAAACTGTAGTAATCTTGTTATGGCAGTACCCAAACACACAGATATTTCTTGAATTATGTATCTTACTCTTGACTGAATTTGAGTGCCTGGGATGAACAAGTTTCTGTGGGAAAGTCAAATGCTTAATCTATTGTTTTCTCCATCCAGAGCCATTTCATCCTAATGACAGAACTAACTGGGTACCCATTTTCATGGAATCTGAGGTTTTTAAACAAACAGCGCTGACTGTAATTGATATTATTTATCACAGTCAGTTAATATAATGGTTACCATCTATTAAAATAATTTTTCAATGATTTTTTTTTAATTTGCCCTCGAGGTGTTTGCAGGTGTGACTATGGTGCCTTTATTCAGGGATATTGTCCCCTCCCCACAGCACTTTGCAAGGGAGCTTCATATGGCAGGAAATCAGCCTTGGCATATTAGCATTTGTTACACATGGGCCAGGAACTCACCTGAAGATCTACATTTGTATACTGTCTTTTTGGGCCCATGCACAAAGGCAGGCCCTGACCTCTTGAAGAAGATACCTGGCCTTTGTCCCTAGAAAACCCAGGTCTGGAAGCCCTTAAAGGGTTTCTGGGGATAATAGATGTGAGGAAGAAAAGAAGAAATATCCATTTTTCTTCCATCTTGGCTTTCACATCTGCCTGGTGCACATGGTGCAGGGTCCAGTGGCCATCTTGGCGTAGGATCCTGACCCAAGCACATGACGTAGGTCTAGCTAGTGATTGGAAGTCTGGAGACCTTGGATTGTAATACCAGAACTTGTTTAAGTAAAGCTTTTTGGAAACTTTGCTGGATTAGTGAATTTCGGCCATCTGCCTGTCACCAGTTCTTGAGGTAGAAGGGAATTCGCTCTCTTCTTTATATCGCAGGAACTCAGCTGTCACCTGACAGTCAGTAGAATGATTCACCTCTGATTAGAAGATATATATCAATAACAGAGAAGGTAAAATATAAAATGAAAATATTCTTTACAAAGGATGAAATATGTTGGGGTGCTTACATTACTTTTTTTTTTTTTTTTTTTTGCTTTTTGGATCACACCCGGCAATGTTCAGGGGTTACTCCTGTTATTGCACTCAGGAATTACTCCT
Source organism: Cryptotis parvus (assembly GCA_021461705.1). Lineage (NCBI taxonomy): Eukaryota > Metazoa > Chordata > Mammalia > Eulipotyphla > Soricidae > Cryptotis > Cryptotis parvus. The sequence goes on along the minus strand of JAJIBD010009501.1, from coordinate 16,652 downwards.
GATGGTGCTCAGGGGGCTATATGGGATGCTGGACATCGAACCCAGGTCGGCCGTGTGCAAGGCAAACACCCTACCACTGTGCTATTGTTCCAGCCCCTCATTACATAATTTTTTCTCTTTTCCCCCTTTATTTTTTGTGCCACACCTAGTGATGCTTAGGTTAGTCCTGGCTATTCACACAGTGCTCAGTGAACTGTATGGGATGTCAGAGATAGAACCCAGGTTGGCTGTATGCAAGGCAAGTGCCTCAGCCTCTATTCTACCTCACCAGTTCCTAAAGTTACTTTTTTTTTTAAATTTACATTGATAGGCCTCAAAAATAAACTCTCCTGAAAAGATAAGTCTTCTTTCCCAACTCTACCCCAAAGAATCAATGCACTGATTCTTTCTAAACTTTAATCCTATTTAACCATCATGAGATCATATTTTCAAGATTAAGTATCTCCTATAAGAATTTCGATATTATATGGTTTTGTTTTGTCTACTTGATTCTTCATTTAGAATATTAATTACCAATTTTTCCAGATGGTAATGAACATGTCTACATTTTTTCCCTTTAACTCATCTTCTAAGTAAATTTTTGGGATGAGTTCATAGAGGCATTCGTTTCTTAACTTAAATTAGTCACGTATATATTTTTTCTTCAACATTCTATAGTACTTTTAGTGTCATTTCATGTCTGAGGGAAAACTGTGAGCCTAACTTAAGTTTTAAAGGTTTTACAGATGACTTTTTTCAAAGTTTAATATTAAATGGATTTTATAAAGAATATTTAAGAACAACAAGAGAAGTCTAATTTTTTCCCTTTTCCTGGGTAGCTTGCTATCTTAATGTAAGGGATAATTTTCCCCACTCTGAACAAATAATATTTGCACTAACAGTTTTTAATCTCTTTCTCACTCATTTTATGTGAGTTTTCTCAAACATTTCCTCCACGTCTTTAAGTCCATCTGCTGCATTATTCATGCCACATCTTCCAGCAGTTAATGTGGTTTTAATTATTTTGATAGTTTTACTCATCCCCTTCTGCCAATTCTCTTTTAATCTTACTTTGGGGACCTTTTATCTATATCTTAATCTTTTAAATCTCTTCTTTGATCTCTTATCATAGTCTATGATGACTTTTATCTCCTTGAGAGTGTTGAGAATTGTTTTTTCTTAAAATGTTCCTCAGTTGCCTGAAATTATTCTTCTTTCAAAAGATACTTCTCGTTTGCCTTTGTGATCTCCTTTATTTTATTCATTTTTGATAGCACTCACAGATAGGTTTTAAATTGTGCTAGTCATTTACCTAAAAAAAAAGAGGCAGCTTTGAATTCTTCATGACATTGATGATAAAGGTATCTTCAAAGATAAAGCACCACTGACCAAGCAAGTGGACCAAAGATAAACAAATGGGACTACATTAAACTAAGAAGTTTCTACACCTCAAAAGAAACAATGGCCAACATACAAAGACAGCCCATGGAGTGAGAAAAATTATTCACCCAAGACCCATCAGATAAGGAGTTAATATCAAAGATACACAAGCAACTGGTAAAATTTTACAAGAAAAAAAAAATCTAACCCCATTAAAAAATGAGAAGAAAAATAACAGAAACTTCCTCAAAGAATACATTCAAATGGCCAAAAGGCACATGAAAAAATTCTCTTCATCACTAATCATCAGGGAGATGCAAATTAAAATACCAAGATAGCATCTCAAACCACAAAGACTGGAACACTTCCAAAAGAACAAGAGCAAGAGCAATCAGCGCTCCTGCCGATACAGGGAAAAAGTGAATCCCACTCATTGGTGGTGGGAATGTCCATGGTCCACTGTTTTGGAAAACAACATAGACATTCCTCAAAAAAACGAAAAAATTGAGTTCCCATTTGACCCAGCAATATCACTTCTGGGAATGTACCCGAGGACGCAAAACACACAGCAGAAACACCATATGCAATTCTATGTTCATTGCAGCACTGCTCACAATTGTCAGTAACCGGAAACAACCCAAATGCCCAAGAACAGATGTCTGGATAAAGAAACTATGGTACATCTACACAACGGAATACAATACAGATATTATGAAATATAGGGTCATGAAATTTTCTTATACATAGATGGACATGGTGACTATCATGCTGAATGAAATGAGTCAGGAGAGGGACAGATACAGAATGGCTGCATTCACTTGTGTATATATAAAAGAAATAGGATAGGACTAATATCGAAGTATGGGTGAAAACACGAGGCCAGGAGGACTGGTCAGTGGTTGGAATCTACCACAAGTGTGTGTGGGGCAGAGGGTAGGGAAGATAGAAAAGGGACAAAATTGATAGTAATAGTCAGAAATGGTCATGCTGGACTAGAACTTAGTGTTGAAGTAGGTAAAAAGGACGTACATGATAACCTTTCAGTATCTGTATTATAACCCACAATGCTCAAAAAGGAGAGAGTTGTGGTAGGAGAGAAGGGGATAAATGCCTTCCATAGAGGCAGTTTGGGGTTTTTTGGGTGGGGGGTGGGGGGAAACTGGGGATATAGGTGCTGGGAAATGTACATTGGTGGAGGGATGGGTGTATGAACACTGTATGACTGAAACCCAATCATCAACAGCCTTATAATGGCCTATCTCACGATGATTCAATAAAAACAATTTTTAAAGAGAGGAAATTTGTTTATATCTGCTATTTAAATAAATTCTTCTGTTTCCCAGTCATCCTTTTAAAACACACTTTATAATTCTGAGTTGGAAAGTTAGAAATTGACTGGATATAACAGCTGTCATTACTTCAGATATTCTGGAAGAGGGAAGACGTTTAAAGAAAAAAGCAAATCTAGCTCCTATAATCTAACTTTAAGCATATTGTCACCAAGCACTGTCCTCTCAAATTTGATGACTCCTTTGTCCTGAGTCACTGTCAAGCTTTAAAGGGCAATTCTTTTGGATTTTAGTCATTGATAAGTTCAAGTGATCAATCCTAATAAAGAGAAATAAAAGATAGAAGAGATTCTGAATTGCAGTTAAGTGACCAATATTCAAATCATAAAATTGTAACGAGCAATAATCTGAATTATCATAATTATTTTTCCAAAGAAAGGGTGTTTTTTCTTTATAAGAACATACCAGGTGTTTAATAAATATTTGTTGGCTAAATTGGAAATAGTGAAAATCAAATTGTCAGAGTTCATTACAATTTAAAGTCATACATATAATAATAAAATAGACTCAACAATAAGAAAGAAAGAGGCCAGGAGGACTGGTCAGTGGTTGGAATCTACCACAAGTGTGTGTGGGGCAGAGGGTAGGTAAGATAGAAAAGGGACCAAATTGATAGTAATAGTCAGAAATGGTCATGCTGGACTAGAACTTAGTGTTGAAGTAGGTAAAAGGACATACATGATAACCTTTCAGTATCTGTATTATAACCCACAATGCTCAAAAGGAGAGAGAGTTGTGGTAGGAAATCATGAGATCATATTTTCAACAAAAAGAAAGAAAGAAAGAAAGAAAGAAAGAAAGAAAGAAAGAAAGAAAGAAAGAAAGAAAGAAAGAAGAAGAAAGAAAGAAAGAAAGAAGAAAAAAAGAAAGAAAGAAAGAGAAAGAAAAAGAAAGAAGAAGGAAGGAGGAAGAAGAAAAGAAAGAAGAAGGAAGGGAGGGAAGAAAGAAAGGGAGGAAGGAAGAAAGAAGAGGGAAGAAGGAGGGGAGGAGAAAGAAAAGGAAGGAAGAAAGAAAAGGAAGGAAGAAAGAGAAAATGTAATTAAATTATAAATTATTACTATCACTTTATCTAAGGCACTCAGAGGTAAAGATACATTCATTAACATTTGATCAGAAAAACATTCAAGAGAAAAATATGGTGATTCTAAAACTATTTTTTTCTTTCTTTTCCTTCAGCTTCCTTAACTCTCTTATTAATAATTCTCTCTTCAATAACAATTTGAATCTTGGTTTAAAGTCTATTACATAGATGTTTGAATCAAGGTAAACAAATACTTAAGACCAGGGTAAGAATTTTCTTTTGAAATGTTTTATAAAGCCTAATATTTAAAATTTAACTCCTACCAAGTTGCTTAGAAAAACACTGGCTATTAAGAAATAATAGGTTAACAGGCCAGAACGACAGTAGAGTGGGTAGGGCGTTGGCAAACACACGGGCCTACGCAGGTTTGAAACTAGCACTGCATATGGTCCCCCAAGCCTGCCAGGAGTAATCCCTGAGCATAGAGTCAGGAGAAAGCCCTGAGCACTGCTGACTATGGTTCAAAAACAATTTAAAAAAATAGAAATGATAGGTTGATTCTATAAAATTTTGTTGATGCATTTTCTCAGGAGCCATAGGTCACAGAAATCTCTGCCACTTGATAAGTGGCAATGTATAAAGTGTAGAACTTACACATATCTCACAGAGTTGGCATATTTAATAAGAAACTTCATATCAGAAATAAGTTTCTATTAGGTAAAGGGAAACAACTTTTCACATTAACATTTCTATAAATCAACAGTTGAAAAATCTCAATATCATCAGTAAAGGGAGCAATTAGGTCCATCATTCCAAATATCTTATAAAATGTCACTGGCATAGCACTGAAATCCTAAAAATAAGTGCATAGTCAATGACCTTCTAGCCATGTCCAAAGTAGAAAATCCGTTACCTCATCCTGAAATTGTTCTTCCCTCAGAGTTTATTAACTTTATTGATATCCTCGTCTTTCCAACCCCTAGATCAAAGCTCTCAGACATCTATATAGCACTTCTCTTTCTCTACTTATCCACTCATCCTCTTACGTTTCTCTCCACAAGCACTCACATCTAATCTGCCAATTCAAATATTCTTTACTCTGAACTAAATGTATTGGGACAAATTGCTGCAACAAATCCTAAATAGTTTACCACCCATAGTTCTTAATAGCCAGTGTTTTTTTCCAAACAATATAGTAGGAGTTAAATTTTAAACATTCATAAAAGCTTTATAAAACATTCCAAAAGAAAATTCTTACATAGGTCTTACATATTTATATACCTTGATTCAAATATCTATGAAGCAAGTCTTGAAAACAAGATTCAAAGAGTTATTTTAAATAACCCCAATCCAATCTCCTGCTCTCAGGTAAATTTCCCAGATATATTTTCCTTTATTCCTAAACTTAGGAAAAAACAAACAACTAATTTTCCCCCCCACATACCCAAGCTGTAAGTCCTTTTTTAAAAAAAATTTTTATTATATCACCATGAGACATACAATAACAAAGGTGTTCATAATTGGTTCTTGGTAATACAGTATTCCAGCACCCATCTCTCCACCAGTGCCCCATTCCCACCACCAATGTACCCACACCCCTTCCTGCCCACCCCCAGGCTGCCTCAATAGCAGGTACCCCCATTTTCTGTCTTTCTCTCTCTGTATCTCTCTCTGTCTCTGCATCTCTCCCTCTTCTTTTACACATTGTGGCTAGCCCTGCAGATATTTAGAGTTTTATCATTTAAGTCTCTTTGTGTATATTCAATGGTGAGTTCTAGTCTGACATTACCATTTCCCACACTTAGTAAAACACTGGTATCTATTTATATCCCATTAATGAATGCAGTCATTCTATATCTGTCCTTTTCCCTCTGACAAATTTCACTCTGAGCTGTAAGTCTTTCACTGTATCACTGTCTTCCCGTTCATCATCGATTTGCTCGAGTGGGCACCAGTAACATCTCCATATGTCCTGTCTCATGCTAGTACAGCCCAAGGGCATCTGCTTGCTCCAGGAACATGAAGAGCCTCAAACCATTCCATCAGGTCATGGGAATGAGGTCTATAATTTTACTGGTATTTGGCATATCAAATACAACATGGGTAGCTTGCCAGGCAACCCAAAAAGAAAAAAAAATTAACAAAGCATAACCCTGAGGTGAGGGTAACCCGGCCTGAAACAAAGCCTGAGTATGGTCATATAGCCTGAGCAACTCCGGGGTGGAAGCAATATTCTAGAATATATTACAATCTACAATGTGCAAGAAAGGGAAGCGAGAAGGGGGAGAGAGGAGAGAGAGAGAGAGAGAGAGAGAGAGAGAGAGAGAGAAAGAGAGAGAGAGAGAGGAGATAAAGAACCTACCATGGAGGCAGGCTGGGAGAAGGGAGAAGGAAGTGGGGACATTGGTGATGGGAGATGGGCACAGGTGGAGGGATGGGTGCTGGAACACTGTAGAACCAAACCTCAAACATGAACATCTTGTAATTGTATATTAACGGTGGTATAATAAAATTTAAAATTAAAAATAAAAAAATCACTTCAACAAATCTCGTTCACAAAGAATATAGTGGATAAAAATGGGCATTTTTCAATGTTATTTAAAATCTAAAAGCAGAGTCAGAATGTGACCCTAAACAGCAGATAAAATAGTCTGGTACTGTTTTTGGATAAACGAGAAGACACTGAAGGTTATTAAGGGGTTGGAGAGGCTAATAATCAATCAGGTTTACATATCAGAATTTCTTGAGTCACCTAATAAACTGCATACCGAGCTATGTCTCTAGTATCACATTTAGTTCCCACAAGTAATAGAGAGCACCCAATGAGACCAATTCAGTCAAGAGTTATTGTCTCTACATTGAATTTTGTCTGTGTTAAAAGGCATTTATTAAATAAAATTAAATATTCAATTCTTACCATGGATGGTAATTTCCATGTAAAGTCATTCCCAAATTTCTCCCTTTCTCTGCATTTCTCCTTTTTTTAGTGTACTATATATCACTTTCAAGCTGCATTCACAATAACTTACATCGTCATATCATTATATCTATCATTTAACTTTCACAAAGGAAGGGTTCAATGAGATCATTTAAATAATAGCTTTCTTTTATTGGGGGCCACACTCAGCAGTGCCCAGGACAAACGCCTGACTCTACTTTGGGGTCAGCACTGAAGGTGCTTAGGGAACAAAGGATTGAATGGAGGTTGGTCATGTGAAGGGACAGTGCCCCATTTGCTGTATCTTTGCAGCACCCATAGCATCCATTTTTTAGGAATAAAAAAGATGAAATAATTTAAGACTACATCTAAATCACACTGAATGTTTATTGGCAGGAAAGTTGGGTTTCCATATAAATTATTTTCCTTTTACCAGCCCCTCTCTCTCAATTATTTTTCTATCTGCATAGATATATACACACAAACACTATTATATTTATAATATGCATATACATACTTATGATAAACACGCATAGTTTGGCTAAATGAAATTTTAGAGGGGCCAAAGAGATGGTACAGAGGGTACACTTGCATGCAAGTGCTGCCAACCTTTATCCCCAGCAATACACACTGTCCCACAAGCATAGCCAGGAATTATCCCTGAGAACAGTGAGGAGTAAGTCCTGAAAACCACTACTTGTGGCCCAAACCTCTCTTCCCCTAAAACAAAACTAATCTTAGAACCAGTAAGTATATCAGGGGATAAAAAAGCTGAACCAGAAATCCAGAGATCTTGATTTTTTTCTTGTTGTTTTGTTAATAAATACTTATAATAAATTGGATAAACCACTTAAGTCATGTACACTTATAAAATTAGCTTTCCTAATCTGAAATGAAATATGGTAAGCAATGGACTAGATATTATACTATTATTCTAATATAATATTAATTATAGTAAGACAGACTCTCTTTAACTACAGATGAATAACCCCATTTTCTATTAATTAAATTAACTTGTATTCAAATGAAAGGATTAGAAAATTATTTGCAAGATCAATTTATATAAACAACAGGCTTATACAGAGGCTAATACTGAATGTACTGATAGAACATCTGGATAGGAAACTAATTATAAAACAGTTCACTTTCAGCATATCTCTGTCCAGTGTTGAATAGCACACTCTGTCACAACAGCATCTGGGAAAATGGCTAAAGATTTTGAAGAGAGATAAATTATCAGCATTCTTCCATACAGTCCCAAGTCATATGAGAGTCAATAGTGGCGAGACAATGAAAAATAAAAAGTATGTAATTAATTGCAAGTGTATTTTTTCTAATTATACTCAAACCTCTACAAAAATATCCTTCAGCTCATATTAGAATTTGGAGCTCTTATACTGGAGCAGTGACCTATAAATTATAATCTAAATCCTTTGGCGTTTACATTTCCTGTGATATGCTCTAATTTCTCCTGTATCATCATCATCATCTCTGTCTCTCTTGCCTGTTTTTTTTTTTTTTTTTTTGCTTTTAGAATATATCAAATTGTGCCCAAGATTTACTCTTGACTCTGTGTTCAGGGGTCACTCCTGGCAGGGATCAAATCACATATATAGGGTGTCAGGGAATCCAGATTGGTTGTATATAAATTAAACACCTTACTCATTGTACCATATCTCTCTGGCCTGCACTATTGTATTTTCTTCTCTTACTACTGCAGTGTTGGAAGAAAATTATAAGAAAGTTCTAGAAGAGATTATTCCCAAGAAAGTTCTATAACTATGTTGATCAAACACAAGAATTTTGTCTCTACATGAAAGTCATGTAAGAATCCTAAGCTTAAAATCACTCCCAAATTCAAGTCTTAGTCCAAAATTACCTTCACTATTAGTAATAACTTCTAAAAAAACTTTATAGGTACTATGTTGAATAAACTCCAATGTTTTACAAACATATACTGAATTATTAGACAAATATTTCTTAATATTCCTTATCAAGTTATACATCAAGTTATTTCTTGTAAGTATTTCTAGCTCCTCTGCAGAGTCATGGATTCTAAAGGACTCGAACAGTTCTATTCTAACAGTCATTGTCCTATGAACTGCTTTTACAACATTCCACTAACATTTATCTGTTCTAAAGTAACCATGAATTATTCTATGCTCCATTTAATTTACTTCTAATTTTTACTTGTTAAAGCCATTCAAAACAGGTTTAATCCATCTTCCATTAAACACCTGTTTTTTCCCTAGCATTTCACTTTCCAATTTTTAGAAGAGGGAAAAAAGTACCACTGGGTCTTCAAATTTACTCTAAATGAAAGGAAATGGTAAGAACTGGGAACAATATTCATTAGTAACCTGCTACAAATAGTGCTCCTCTTATAACAATTTGAAAATCTATTCTTTGGAAAAAATAATAGACAAAATCATCACTACAGAAAATCATGGCAGAATCCCCAGCATTCCCATACCCTGTTAACACTGGGAAAGGAAAATGGACAGGAAACAGGTCTGAAAAGAAAGAAGACAAAGAAGCTGAACTCTGGTATTTAGACAAGATCACTTTTAGAGTGCCTCCCGGGCATTTGGACTAGAAATATTTGGGCCAAATATCTATCTGTTCAGACACCATGAAATGAGAGACAGCCTGGAAAGTTTATCAGAGTGTTTTGAGAGGCTGAGTTCTTACATTGCAGAGAGCACTGACACATTAAAAGTCAGTTAAATTACTTTCACGTATAAAATAACAGCAGAGGAATTTGCAGTGAAACAGGTTACTTGTTAACCATAGCAAAACTGTCAAGGTAAGACATAAGAGAAGTTAATATATTTGAATTTTCCACAAAGACATTGTGGTTTGGTGGTTCATGCAGCTGTGGTTTTTTTGAATCATATGTTGATGAAATGCTAGTTAACATAATTAGAGGAACTCAGTGAGTCAAAGAGAAAGACCCAAGACATTTGTGACTTTCTACATGTAGCATCAATAATACACTTGTGCCACTTCCATCAAGAGCACAGAACAGGAATCATTAGGATTAATCACAGAAATAGCATGTGTGGCGGATTCAGGTGCATACTTACATCAGTGCTCAACTCAGACTAGAATTTTAACTGTTACTGTTGAAACTTAACATGCTTTAAGTTTACACTCATTAGACTCAGTCCTGCCCTACACTTGGGAGCCAGGTTACACCAGGAAGGTAAAGAGAAAAAAAAAAACACTGAAAGGATCCCTATGGACCAGAACTAAAGGAAAGGGAAACCCTAAAGAAAGATCACAATTAAGAGTCCCCTGAGGAGCTAAGATCTTATATTTCCTTTAACACCTACAAGGGAACATATCAACACTATTCCTTTAATAATCTCAAAATAGTCAATATTTCCTGCATGAATTATAGAAGTGTTTACATTTTAATAATAATAAGGAACAATGATATGTATTTAATAAAACTTAACAATAAGATCTAACATATATGACAAATATTTTAGCTAATCATTATTAAAGGCTTACTACATGTTGGGAGGTGTTATTTTCTATAACAATTTTTATGGTTTTACGATAATGCAGAAGCATACTCATTTCCTAAAATAAAATACTTCTAGCCCTCTAATAATTAATGGGAAAAATATCAATCATATCAAGGAAACTAATTTCAGGTTGAAATTTGCTTTATAACAATTTTTCTCTCTAGGAATTGACCATAAATCATACAGAATCCATATCATTAAAGAATATACACATGTAAGAAGTACAGACCACATATAACTACACTAAGAACAGACATCTCCATTGCCGGCAAACAGTAGAACTAGGAATCAAAGGCTCAAAAGAGAGAAATAGAATAGAGAAAAGTTGAAGGCTACCAACTATGATGAAAAATTCCTTTAATTCTTATGGGGAAAAAGGTTTAATTTGAAAATTATAATAGAATAGATTAGGACAGAGACTTAGTGAAGGAGGTAAGTCAACTGCCACGTGTAGAGACAACACTATGATCCTGTTAACACTCATGGTCCCATAAGCACTACCAGGAATGACTGAGTACAGAGCCAATAAAAGAAGTAAGCGCTCAGCACTACTGGGAAAGATCCCAAAATTCCAAAAGAAAAAAGAGAAAAGTACATTATACTTCTCAAAGGGTAAATGCATCATCAAAATACTCACCTAGATTGAGAGTGAAAAGACAATCTATGACCCCAAAGAGACTATAAGTCTGCCACATGTCCTAAGGACTCATAACTAGAACAACAATTCTTAGAGTCTCCTGGTGCCTGGGTCAATAAACATAGTTTTCATCACCGCATTAAGACAGGAGTGGTCTTTCACATATATTATCATATTTATGACCAGCATCTATCTCACTTTGCATTAACATTTGCAAAATAAGCATTGGCAAAACTACTGTTACATTTGCATAAATTAGGGCCAGGGACCAAATAAGGTTCAGTTAACCCTTATATCTGCCCCTTGAGTTGTTGCAGGTCTGGCTGCAGTGCCCGGCTGTGTTGGCAAGTGGCAGACAGGAGACCGGCTTGTCTACATCCAGGGCTCTGCCCCGTGGGCTCTGGATGGTTGATGGTCTGATGTAGAAAAAGACTGGGTCCCCTGGGATGAACCCAGAACCATGGCAGAGCCTGGCAAGCTACCTGTGATGTATTCGATATTCCAAAAACAGTAATAATAATAATGGACCTCATTCCCAATGAATTGAGACGTTACTGGTGCCCACTTGCACAAATTGATGAACAACAGGAAGACAAGTGATACAGGTGTACCCTTATATTCTCTGCTTCCAACTACTCCTAATAAAATATTCATTATGATGCAGTAAAAAAAAATCACTGATATTATTAAATTCCAGTCCTTTAATATAAAATATCAATATAAAACCCTTTATTATGTTCTATGTGATAAACAGATGGTGTGCACCATGCACCAATGGTGTACATCACATAATAATAATACAAAACACTGGTGTTTGTAACACACCTCTTTTTTCAAGGAACACCATTTTTTTTTTAGATTTGCTACCTTTTTTTTTTTTTTATTTTTATTTTTTGGTTTTTATTTTTTTATTTTCTTTTTTTTAAGTATTTTATTATACCACCGTGAGATATACAAATAAAAAGATATACAATTAAAAAGTTCATATTTGGGTTTTGGTCATACAGTGTTCCAGCACCCGCCCCTCCACCAGTGCCCATCTCCCACCACCAACGTCCCGGTTCCCTACCCCCTTCCCCAGCCCACCTCCATGGCAGGTTCTTTATTTCTTTCCCTTTCTCTCTCTTTCTCTTTTCCTTCCCTTCCAGACTATGGATTACAGAATCATACATTAAAAAGGTTGTCACGTGTATCCTTTTGCCTCTATTTAATGCTCAGTTCTAGGTTGGCATTAGTACCCTCGACAATTATTAGCACACTGAGGAACATCATTTTTACCTGGGAAAAAAGCTAACAAGACAAATTACAGTTAATTAGACTTAAGTTTTCAGAAGGCATTTTCTTAAAAATAATAGAAACAAACCAGGCACTTGATTCACAACTGATAGTATTAGTTGACAATGATTAGTTGATAACCAAAACTGAAATTTGGGAAAATTAGAATCTGCTACCATGACAAATCCATGGAATTTTAAAACATCTTAAATGAGATATTTTAAATAAATATTACTAAGAGTGATTTTTTAATTTAATATGCCAATATTTGGAAAAATCTACAAGTTAGTTGAACATTACGGCAGAGTTTTATAAAATCATGCATGAATGCATGAGCAAAGGATATAGTAAAAGAATGAAATAAACTCAAAGAGAGTGGAGTATGAAGACTTCATCAATAAGGTTTCAAAATCCACATTGTAGCTAGTCTTTTTAGAAGCTATTAAGTGTTAACAACTGATCTGGAAACAACCCGATTGTCCACAAAAGATGATGGGATAAAGACAGGATCATGGAATGCTGCCCAGCTTTAAGAAAAAATAAAACCATACAATTTTCTGAAATGTTGATCAAACTGAAGGGTATCATCCAGAGTGAAGTCAGTGAAAACAGGGAGAGACACAAGGTTATATATCTCTCATACATGGGGTATAAAGAAACACAGTAATGGAATAACAAGTAGTCAAAGAAAACAGAACCTGAAAATTAGTCTTCAGAACTTAATTTATCAAGACTGAAAGGTTTTGGAAGGACAGGAAAAAGACCCTGAAATAATGATGGATGGAAGCAGGCACTCTGATGAAGGATGTAGTGTCAAAACATTGTATGCATGAAACCATACCACTAACAATATTGTAAAGTGCAGAAAAAGGAAGGAACAAAAGATGAAGGAAGGAAGGAAGGAAGGAAGGAAGGAAGGAAGGAAGGAAGGAAGGAAGGAAGGAAGGAAGGAAGGAAGGAAGGAAGGAAGGAAGGAAGGAAGGAAGGAAGGAAAGGAAGGAAGGAAGGAAGGAAGGAAGGAAGGAGAGAGAGAGGAAGAAAGAAAGAAAGAAGGAGAAAGGGAGGAGAGGGAGGGAAGAGAGGAAGGAAAGAAAGAAGGAAGAAAAGGAAAAAAGAAGGAAGGAAGGGAAGGAAGAAAAAGAGAGATTTGCTTTGGCAAACTCAACTAAAGTGACTGTGAGGACTATAGCAGCACAAATTATATATAGTCAACAAGACCACAAAAATGGATCTGGAGAAGAATCCTTAGATCATATACAGTTCTAGTTAGAATTTATGTTTACATATAGGAAAATGTGAAAAAAAGAAAAATCTGTTATAAAGGGTTCATCTTAGACTTGTGGGACTGCCGAGTTCAAGCTTGTGTCTTATTCAAGGACAGCTCCTTACTCTAGGTCCCTATCACCTCCTAAAGCATTTTTCTAGCAAGTTACACAATTGTTAAACAAATACAAAACCAGCAATACACTAAAACAAAGTACACATACAAAAACACACTTCGTTAGTTTAATAGTAAGTGTAAAGAACACGGGGCTCCAATAGTTAAGGACAGTGTAGCATTCCACTGCATGAATACTGTCAAGGCAATCAAATTACCTACATGAAGTAAACATAGGATATGTTAATGTTCTTAACATTCAGGGTAGAAAAAAATGTTCTGTTGGTGTGCGCATGTGAACTCTCAAGATAAAAGGTCAGTTTTTCCTTTATAAGAGTTTGGACTTCCTCTGCAGTCTAAAAAGCTGAAAAGGAACAAGTTTGCAGTTGGTAATTCAAAGTAGGAGAAGCCCCGAGGGGTAAGTATGCACTGTGTCTGATTTCCAATAATGTGTGTTATTTGTTTGGATAAGTTCAAGCACTTACTAAAACATATTAAACCTCTGGCTCTAAACCACCACGAAAGTACTTCAAAACAGTGGCATATAGCAAATTCCTGTTCAATTAACTATGAACTCCTCACCCCACAGCATGTGCACTAGATGTACTAGAGTATCTTGGCACCCGTCAGCAGGTTCAAATTTGCCATCTTGTCAATGAAGGAAAAACGTAGTTTAGAATGACATAATTTCAATAATCTCCACAGTAAGATTTTCTTCAAGGAGAATTTAAATAAATACCTTTTTAGTGCTTCCCAACCTCATTCTCAATAAAATGGGATTATAGAACAAAGCAAATGTACAGAAAGGGCCATACTCAGAATAAAAGGGACCCGTCATCTGAATTGGAGAGCAAAGATCCATGCATACTATCCCTGTTAGAGCCACACTATTTTGGTACAATATTTACTAGACATGGATGCAATGCTGGACATACTACAAAAGTCTAAGCTGTGTTTCTTCAATAGAACTTGTACCCTGGGCTGGCAATAAAAGCAACATACAATATATAGTAATGTAAGAGAAAATATCTTCAGTTTCAAATGGAGACAATAAAATCTATAGGGTTTATAAGAAAGTGAGGGGCTGAAAAAATAGTATAGCATTAGGCACTTGCCTTGTCCATAGCAAACCCAGGTTCCTTTCCCAACACCCCAATATGATCCCCAGGATGAGGCCTGAGTGCAGAACCGAGTGAGCCCGAAACAGGTGGGGTGTGGTTTCTAAGCACACACATATACACACAGTCATGCATACACACACACACACACACAGATACACAATCATGCAAAAAGATCAAAGTCAACACTGGTAGACATGTGGCGATAAAGGACACAGTGCTAAAAGACTTCTTGAAGAAAACAGGCTCTGAATTACATTTTGAATGCAAGGAAAGAGTTTAAGTGAGATGAGAAGGACTTGCAAGAAGAAAAAATATCCTAGAAAAAAAGTCTAGGATTAAGCACAGTACGTTTGGGGAACAAATAAATTGATAAATTTTATTAAAGCCAAAGGCTTAAATGGGTAAATTTGTGAAGTATAGTTAATGTTAATAGAAGGCATACTAGAGGAAATTGTAGGGAGTAAAATTTTCTGAACAGGGATGACACATATTCCAATACCAGTGTTCTTAGAATACACAAATATCACTGTCACTGTCTTCCCGTTCATCTTCGATTTGCTCGAGCGGGCACCAGTAACATCTCCATATGACCTGTCTCATGCAAGTAGAGCCCAAGGGACCCTGCTTGCTCCAGGAACAGAGGAGCCTCAAACCATTCCATCAGGTCATGGGAATGAGGTCTATAATTGTTACTGGTATCTGGCATATCAAATACAACACGAGTAGCTTGCCAGGCTCTGCTGTGCTGGTATACACAAATAAGTACTTAGAAATAAAAGGACATAAAGAAAAACTGTCTTTGGTTCTTTCTTTGGTTCCTCCTGTTATCTTCTGAACAGTCACATGCCCTCAATTGTGCTCAGTCTTGATCCACTGTATCACTGTTTATTTATAAGTTCCCTTGTCAATAATGTTCTTAGGATACTTCAATTCTAGAGCAATGCAGCGTATTCTCAACATCTTCCTTCAGAAACTAGCTTATTACAGTAAAACCTGAGTGTTGGCATCAGAGACCTCAATACAAACCAGTTTCACCTTTTATTATTTTGTATAATCTCAGCAATAGTTAAGCAACTTAGTTTCGCTTACCAAAAAGGGTTACTTTACAGATGAAAAAAAAAACCTAAAACTATGTATTTTTCCCTTAACTACTATTATTTATGAGCTAGGCAAATCTGAACTGGAAGGGATCACTGTCACTGTCACTGTCTTCCCATTGTTCATGGATTTGCTCGAGTGGGCACTAGTACATCTCCATTAGTCCTGTCACAGGCAAGTGCAACCCAAAGGCATCTACTTGCTCCAGGGACAGGAGGAGCCAAAAAACCATTCTTCAGGTTATGGAACTGAGGTCCATAATAGTTACTAGTCTTTGACATAAAAATAAATAATACATAGTAGCTTGCCAGGCTTTACAGTGTAGGTGGTATAGTCTCAGTAGAAGGCTCTCAACCCGAGCATTTACTGATGAAACTTAAAGGGGGGAAGATCAGGTTTTATTTTTGGATGGAGCTCTGAGGAATTATGGAGTCTGGATGTTGAGAATGACTAACTGCATGGTATGTGGTTTGCTCTGGCTTCTTGCCAGGCTTACTGGTATCAGTTAAAACATGTCTATAACTGTTTACTATGTATAAATGTGAAAGGAATTGGGAAGAACCTTATGCAAAATTCACTTAAGTACTTTTTCAATGCTTAAACCAAAGTAAGTACAAATACTGATAATTTTGAGAATACCCACACAACCAACACAATTATTTACATTTAACGCTGCCTCTGGTGAACACTCCCCACCAACTATTTTTCATGTTTTTATACACTTGTAATCATTGTTTATAAAATTTTCATTCTGCTTATTTAATTTTAACATTATGTTATAAATGCTTTGCAAGATTACTTATAAATGCTACCCGCATGGCAGAGCCTGGCAAGCTACCCGTGTTGTATTTGATATGCCAGATACCAGTAACAATTATAGACCTCATTCCCATGACCTGATGGAATGGTTTGAGGCTTTATGTTCCTGGAGCAAGCAGGGTCC